>JAQFJA010000013.1:17652458-17668780 GCA_029874485.1 Naso brachycentron | reverse complement strand
TTGCATGATTTGTTTCTCACCTTTTCAGTGCTACAAAACCCCACATTCTCCCAGGATGTGTGTTATTTGGATATGTTTGTCTCATTTACAGCCTTTGAGTAAAGATGTTGTTGGTTATAATTCACTTGAGAAGTGGACAACATATTTACTGAGGATTATTTTTAAGCTATAGGCTCATGTAAAAGACTGAATGCAAATTATTACCCAACCATATCAATTCTGCATGCACAATGCACCTTTACAGCAAGTGTTCATTGTGTTGCCTGGGCGGGGCTCAGACCACAAAAGCCCTATATGTCAAGCCATCTGGTTCATTTCATAACACATCTGAATGGTTGTTTTAACATTTTCACCATCAAAAGTGGTGAATGGTACCAATAAACCTCTCTATTGAGGTACCAAGCACGTTGATCCAATATAAGGAGTGGAATTGAAACACTGCAGTCGTTGATTGATCAGAGAGAATCAGAGCAACCACAGTGTCTTGTTGTATAATGCACTTTAAACTCTAGGATTCTCCCTGCAGCTTTTCCTTCAACAAAGCTTGTCTCTTTGTTGTAATTAACATTCACATACCCAGAAGAAAGATTATGAAACATACAGGTGTAGTGAGTGTGTGGTTGAGCCAGGGAGAGAAAGAACCAGCAGCTGATAAGTTGTGTTGAATGCAAGCCGAGTATAGCTTAGCGGTAAGTTGTCAATCAGGCAATATTGCACTCTCTTAAGATCAAGAAAAGCATTATTTGGTCTTTGCTGCAAGCCCTGGTAACATTTAAAAAACTGTCTGCAGTGGAAAAGCAAAACAGATCCCAGGTTAAGGTACATTTTTGAATGAGTCACGCAGTTTTACAAGTACTAGACCTAAAGTGTCAGGTGGAAATGTGTCTGAGTAGGCAGTACAGGAAATCAGTAGATTTTTTTTCATTAAGTGAGGCCTGTAATCTCATAGCTGTCAGCACCTCAGTAGAAAACATCCTGGAGAAGTAAAGTAAAAGAAAAAAAGAAAGCAGACTGCATTATACTGTTGAGGGCAGACATGGCACAAATAGCCCACTGACTACACTGAGCTGAGAATGATGTGATGGAATTAATTCTTAACTGGTAAGGCTGTCATTTTAAACAAAAAAGAGAAAAAAATCAGTTCAGATGAATTAGAACTAATACTTGTTTGTGTTCATAAAAAATTACTTTTCTGTCCCCTAATCAAAACTGGTATGTTTCCCTTGATTGTGGTGCCTCCACTGCCTCTCTGCAGTGACGAGCAAACGGGCGACTTCAGCAGCAGTAAAGTTACTGTATCATTTTGAAAGGGCAGAAAACAGCTTAACCTTTATCCATCCATGACGTCAGGTCTAAAATACTTTCGTACATTCATTTTTCCAGTGCCTGAATGTTTTGTTCAAATCTCATATAAAAAAGCAACAGCAATTCTGGTGCAGCCGAATGCCTGGAACACACATCCTTTGTCTGGATCATGTCTGCATCTGCAGCATGTCTGCTTTATTATTCGGCGTCCATTAAAAAAGAAGAGAGCAGCCACACAACACGCGGGAGCTGGAAGTCAGACACACATCAGCAGTGATGCAACACTTCAGCTCAGGAAGCTCGTCAAGGCTCGCCAAGGCTCACCTTCATATTGACATCATAGCAGCAACACTGACTGTAGTTTCAACTTTTCCAGTGTGTCTTTCAAAATAAAACCTCTAAAAAGCGTATGTATGCGGAGAAGCCCTTCATTTAAAGATTTAATCGCTGACTTTGGCTGACTTTATTTAACAACACGGTGCGCATCGTACCAGCCTGGAGTGGAGACACGTCTGCAGTGTGAACAGGAGCAGAACTCTGATTAATATAATGACTTTAAAAGTAGCTAATGGCTTGCTTTAACAAATTTAATTAGTTTATAATATGAAGAATTGTAAAGTATCATTTCATGAGGCTGTTACGTCAGAAAGTGACAGTAATGAACTTGGCATTTCATCCTTAGAGCAGATCGAGCTGCAGCTTGCCTCGCACTTTCCCCGCTCCCTCTCTCTCTTTCACACACAGGACACAGTTTTCTGTCTAAACTCAATACATCAAAACATCAAACACTGTCATAATAAGGGGACATTTTAAAGGAAAACTTGTAGAAAGACAGTAGTGCTGCCTGCAGAAGACGCTGTGTGAACAACAACAGCGAGCCAGACACGCTGCAGTGGTAGACGCATAATATGTGTCCCAGGCCTTAGAGGCAGTTTGCAGGGCGCATGTCTTCCCATCAAACAGTAAACTTTTGTTGCAGTTTGACCTTCCTTTACACGACAGCAGCGTGCTGGTGCCAAACTTTTGAAACCAGGTTCCAGTTTTGAAACTCAGGTTGAATATGACAACAATCCGTTTAAGCGAATTTGAGTGTTCATAGCATAATTTTAGAAGTCAAACTACAGTCGAATATCTTAAATTTGTGGCTGTTAAGGGCTTAGCAGCAACAGGAAGTTAACAATTTTGGCAGCTCCGACGATATGTCGTTACAAAGTTGCGCAGCAAACTACCAGTGTGGTGTGCATACTACAGCGCTTTCGGTTCTTCATGTAAAAACAGATTTTTTAAAGCAGGACTTCAGACTAACGTTTTTTTTTACTAGGAGTGTGTAGCCACTTACTGAAAATTTTTAGGGGCACAAGTAGAAAATTAGAAATATTTTTTTTTCTCCTTGATTTGTTCCTTCCATGTGATCTGTTATGGATTTGGATTATTTTTATAGATTCAAGTCGAAGAGAGTAGGTGAGTCTGTTCGCCAAAAGTGACCAAATCCTTATTTTCCTGTATCATTTAGCCTTAGAAATAAATTCCAGTTTTCAAAAGACACCTTAATTACACTTTGGGTTATTAAATAATGACTTCAAAATCAGAACATTGCTAAAAACAGACAATACTAATAAAAATATAAACATTTGAGTAGAAATGCCTCTGCTTGACACAGTGCACAGTTTAAATTCAGCATGCAGCTTTTTATTCAGTGCAGCTGTTCATTGATCAGGTATTATTACAGAGAAAGAAATGCTGACACCTGTGTGCGTAATATTACAGTACTGATGTGCACAGGCGCAGTCAGCTGTTGAACTGACTGACAGCTGATCCAGATGTGATCAACTGTCATCTTTTGTGCACAAAAGTCTATGTTGGAAAAAAAAATCAGACACCCAAAAGGAGGAGTCGCAGCACTCATCAATGTCACTTCACAGCCTCCCACTCCCTCAGCCACAGTACTGCGCTCCCGCGGGCGTTTCCCCACTTTTTTAAGGGGAATCCAGCACCACTGAGGGGGACAGGTCTGAACGCCACCTCGCGAAAACTTTGTAGCTGATGGTTCTAGAGTTACCGCCCCAAATGGGACCGTCAGGCGCTCCCAGCTGTTCTTCCCACATGCACTCAGATGATTTTTGGAGCACCTGTGCCGAGTGCAACGTGTCTCAGTGTGATCCAAGCCATTCCCTCCCTCCTTTTTATCAACATTAAAAAAAGGACTAGTTTGCACTCATGACTAGTTAAAAAATTACTGGCATTTACTCAGAAAGTGGTCCCAAAACATGACCATTTGGTCACAGTGTGGAGCCCTGTAAAGATGCAGAGGAAAAACTTTTCAGGTCTTGGGAGGGCTGCTCTTGTCTAAACATGGCCTTAGTTTACAGTGTTTCAGGGTTTTTTTTAAAATTAATGTTGTCAACAGATATGTTTACATTTGCTCAGACGCGTACTGACCAGTCAATTGCTAAATGTTTATACATTTACATCTCTCTAGATTTCTAGACTATTTGGTAATTGTTATACAGTAATTCATTTAAAGGCAGTTCTTATTTCTGAGACATAACGGACATCAAGTCATGAATGGTGGAAGTGTTCGTGTCTTGCATGTAAACTTCATTGTAATCTTTCTCTGACTTGCCTGCAGTCAATGGGGAGTCCTGTGATGCTGCTCTGGGGTCATTGTCTGCCACAAGCAGTGATGTGCTGCCCTCTGCAGATGACACCGAGAACTGCAATCAAGATACCACCGTGCCAGACTCTGACACAGCACCAAATAGCACATCTCAACCCCTGCCAACCTCCACACAGGCTCCAGCCTCCTCCTCTGCTGCTAAGCCTACTGATGGCGCTGCTGCTGCTGCTGCTGCTGCTACTGCTACTTCCTCCACCTTGACCTCCACACCACAGGGGGCCACCACCATCACAAACTCCTCATCATCGTCCTCTTCCTCCCCAGCACTAGGAGAAACAAATGCTTCAGGAGTTGCTGGTGGTAACAGTAGTAGCAGTACAACTGTATCTACGGATGGGGCTAAGCCCAGGCAGCAGGTCCCAAGTGCTGGAGCCTCAGATTCTCTACCACCAGGGTAAAAACCGTCACCAGCTGCTCATCTTTTGTACTGACTAATGATCTAACACCGATGTTACTAAAAACTGTTTTTAAATTGTGTTTTAAAAAAAAATTAGATAAAAATCATAGCTCCCCAGATTTATTGGTTTACTGATATTATCGGTAGATGTATCGCAGATATATCTGTATTGGCTTTTATGTTTGCCAATATGCGCA
The DNA here is from genome assembly GCA_029874485.1 of Naso brachycentron. Taxonomy (NCBI): domain Eukaryota; kingdom Metazoa; phylum Chordata; class Actinopteri; order Acanthuriformes; family Acanthuridae; genus Naso; species Naso brachycentron. The sequence goes on along the minus strand of JAQFJA010000013.1, from coordinate 17,664,204 downwards.
GATGTAAAAACTGCTTTTTAAGGTGGGAAAAATGCGTGGACTAGTGGTTTAAAATGGTGTAACTGCAAAGTTTGTCGAGCTGAGGATGGTCCGTTATTCCATAACTAATAAATGAAGTGTGCACTGATGTTTGGAATAAAGTTTGTTAAAATGTAAGATATCCAGCCTCCATTCCGTATCTTTGCCACAAGTATAAATTATATATTTATACATAGCATTAACTGATGTATTGGATTTATTGCAGTTTTTTTTGCTCACTAATATTGATTTTGGCAACTGCCCCAAAAATCCCATATCGGTCAGGCCCTAATTAGAATATTTTGGTAAGTCACTACTAAATAAGGTAAATAAGTGCCACTTGTACTCTAGCCAGAATCCTCTTAGTTCGATTTGAGTATGTTTGAACCACTAAACACCCATACATACTCATATTTCTCTATATTATAGAAGAATCTGTCATTCTGTTTCTATCATTTCTGTTATCTTGCACAATCTGATGAAGCTTTTTGTTCGTAGCCTGCCTTTATCAAATAGTTTATAACTGTTGTGTGTTTTAGGTGGGAGCAGAGAAAAGACCCCCATGGCAGAACTTATTACGTAGACCACAACACCAGGACTACTACCTGGGAAAAACCACAGCCACTACCACCAGGGTGAGCGTCTCTTTCGGGTTTATTCTGTGTTCAGCCCTTTTTTCAGAATGAATCTTTGTATTTGCCTTTTTAAGCCATGGCACATCTCACAGGCGGTCACGTTATGCAATATAGGTTTTACTCTAACAAGGTAGATATTTACTACATCAACACATTTGATACATTATTCTACTCATACCAAGTCCACTTACAGAACTTATGGTGTAGATTATGTACAAAGTTTAAGGTAAGTTTAACTTGTAAATAGTTCAGTGTCAGTGAGAGGCGGCAAGCTAATGTCTTCCAACATATCATCAACAGTTCACAATTTAAGTTTTTGACTGTTTGACGTACAGTTATAGAACTGTAACTGGTTGTGTTTGGTTGTTAGTAGTTTCTTCATGCCCTTAAATGCAATATATGCAATACAATATGTATTTTCTGCTGCTATTTGTCCTGCTACCCAAACAATGAGAGCAAGTAGTTGTATTCTAGGGTGGAATTGTGGGATTTATTTTATTTCATAGTTAAACATCCATTATTGAAGATAAAAATCTATGTGTCTGACTCAGGCAGAAATGTTCATGGATGAGGTGAAGTTGTATTCAAATTATGTTTAGTCACTTTTGCTGCAAATGGAAGTTAGCTGATGTGACAAACTGAAATGCAGTGAGCTTGAATAAAATTATAGATTTCTCTGGGTTTGAACATTGTTGGAATTATTTGGATTAATGAAGGTACACGACTCAACAAAATATATGACAAAGATATAATTCCTTTAAACATTTATGGAAATGTTACATATAAGTTTAAATCTCATTCATATAACCTGTAAGTGTACTTTTGACGTTCCACCCATCCATGCTGCCTCATTCATTTGCTCATGAGCTCGCTTGTTGTGTTTCTGTTTGCTTATTGTCCTGTGCATCTCCTTCATTCTGCCAGTTGGGAGCGCAGAGTGGATGACCGGGGCAGGATCTACTATGTGGACCACAACACCCGCACCACCACTTGGCAGCGTCCCACTATGGAATCAGTCCGCAATTTTGAGCAGTGGCAGAGCCAACGCAGCCAGCTGCAGGGAGCTATGCACCAGTTTAACCAGAGATACCTCTACTCTGTAAGACAAAAGTCTCACCCCTACCCTCCTGTCCCCTCAAACCACTTTTAAAACCCTTTTGTTTTTTTACACCTGTAAATTACAAAGTACATTCCATATGCTCATAGTAATGTAAACACCCCCCATTAAAAAGGGAGGTTACACAAGTGCACGCAGAATCAAAAAGCCAAGTGCTTTCTTCATTAGTAAATGAGTGAATTTTTAATTACATGAATATTAGTGTGCAGTCTTGTATCCTGTTCATTTTCCTTTACCAATGAGATGTTAGGTGTCCCAGCAGTGACCAAAGTTCACGAGCCAAACATCTCTGCTCTTTTTCCTTGTAACATACTTCACTGTTAACTTTAAACAAACTGCCTAATTTAAATTTAAGCAGCAAGTATTATTCTAACGCCCAGTATGGTCCCAATTTTGGTGACCAAAGATCATGTTTCCACTTTGTAAACTGCACTGTCTTGATCTATTGCTTTGTGAACATTGTGCATTATTGAATGACCTGACCACACAGGATCGATCCGGCTTTTAGCTGTTCTCAGCTTGTCATCTTTTAGGTTATGCATTTAACTCAAACAATTCCAAACTCAATTTGAGTCCCAGAAAATTTCAAAAACAAACCCAGCTGTGGCTGTGACTGAAACCACTTTTAAGTGTCTACTGAAAGTTAATTTACTTGCAAGTTTTCTCTCTAGTAATTTGTGATATAAGTGATCACTTGACCTTTGCGTTGCAGCCTGTAAAGACTCTGATATCGGATGTGGCATAGTGATCCAGTGGACAATTATCTAGAGCTCTGAAAGGCTGTGTTTTCATTAGAATTTAAAGGACAATATTTTTACAAATCCAACTCTGTAATTGCAAGTCACACATATTTTATACAAGCATTGACTGTTCAACTGAGCAACTGTTGGGGTTTTCAACTTTTGAATAGGATTTTTATTAAAAGATGGTTTTTAGTTCATTTCTGTGCAGAGTGCAGTAATGACTTTTTGTAGCAATCTATATTTGAAGCTGTATTACCACTGCACATTAGCTATAACAATGCAACTTTAACAATAGTGATACTGAACTCAAGAAAGTTTTAAGTCATTGCAAGTTGATTTTCATATCATAGTGAAATGAAGCCACTGACTGCAATAAATGTGGTAAAAAGACAGGTCACCTCCATGTCACCTGGATGAGCTCAGTGGCTATAAACTTTGGAACCTAAAAGCTTACCGGATTTTCCCTCCATTATTTGTCTCAACTCACTTGGTCTAAAGGCAAAAACTACAAAAACTTTGCCTTGTCAGAATTTAGAAATACGCCTGCAGTGCCTCAGCCTCTGCTCTAATCTTGTTATCTTTGTAAGGGTCCCTCTCTTGTGCCTTTAATCTCAGGTTATCTCCACCGATGATGATTAGCTCACAACACAAATCTAACAAAAGACAGACAGCTCAACTCTATTTAGCAGTAACCAGCCACAGAGACCCACTTGCTTGCAAGATATCAATACTCTGTTTTTTGGTTTCGGATTTCATTACCATTTCCTGGCACCGTGTTGTGGAATATATATATTTTTTCTTTTTTGTTTGTTTGTTTATTCTAGTCTTTGTTTTTCCTAATGGAAGTCTATGTATGCATTCCTCGTTTTCAGGCATCCATGATGTCTGCAGAGAATGATCCTCTAGGTCCACTACCTCCTGGCTGGGGTAAGTTGACACATTTTATTTACTAATTACTTAACATATTTTTACTTACTATGTGTTAGCATGTGTTTTAAATGGGAAATGAAAGCAAATCAGCAGAATATGTTTATAAGAAAAACACCAATTTTCATACTAAAACGTGTGTTTAACAGTAAAGTACAATACTTGTACCTTTTTTTTAATACATTGTCTCAAGATTAATCTGAATGTATCCAAGTTGTTTAGTTGCCTTCACTATCTGACACTTCTGTCAACCTCCTTCCCCGGAAATACTTCCCTCAGCTGTCAGTAGACCTCTTCACAAAGATAAGACAGATGAGATCTAGTCAACAAGTCATGAGTTGCCTGTTCATTCTGCCTATTAAGCTGTAGATTCCTGTCTGTGTTTTTATCAATTTTAGAGAGGCGTGTGGATTCTAATGATCGAGTGTACTTTGTCAACCATAACACCAAGACCACTCAGTGGGAAGACCCCCGAACCCAAGGGTGAGCTCAGTGCCACAAAAAACACAATTTTTTAAAAAAGAAGGACACTTTATTTTCCTTACACAAGACCTGTTGTTTGTTTAATTGTTTTGAACAGAAAGATACATGAGATATTTGAGGATACTTTAAAGATCATGTTATTGTCTAAAATTTTAGCTTACTATCTATAAAAGTGTCTTTATATTTACTAAACACAAACATTGAGCCATAAAAAAGTGTTGTTCTCACTTGAGGGAACATAAGCCTTGATGCTGATCCAAAAAAAACCCCAACTCAAAATAACTTTGGCATGAATGTAAAATCAGTCTAATTTTATTAAGTTAAATACATATTTAGCTAAGAAAATTTGAGGCAGCAGTTGTGGTAAAGTGAGTTCGTTTATTATGTGCTGGAGGGAAAGCAACATCTGTTCACCTGCTTACATGAGTAATCGTTATTCCCGAGCGCACAAATACCAAGTGACACCATGATATAAGGTACCAATTCATCCACAAGGACAAGATAGCGCTCCTTCAGGCTCCAGATTGTCTGTAGATTTAGATAAAAAAAATTGTCTTTGACAGTATCTTTTACAGTAAATCTGTCATTAGAAGAAAGCCAAATCATTATCAGGGTCAAAACCGTGATCTGGAACAATTTTTTAAGCTACTTGTATGTCACAGCCACAGTCAGAGACTGCAGCAGTCTTGAAAAGCTTTGCAAGCTTAAACAGCTCGTTTTTCTAAGATACATTACTCTGATAGTTTATAGCCAGAATTTAAACCTTTCATGCTGAACAGCTAAGGAAAGTTGGTTCATCATGAATCATGATATGGCCACCTAGTTTTAATCTAAGAAGTCATTTACTGAAATACCATTTGAAGATAAAGCTTGTTCAGTAATCCATTAAAGTTATTCATGTTTTCTCACATTTGCTTCAAAGGAAATATTAACATTATTTTCACACATTTATTTATTTATTTTTATTTTTTTAGTGTATTTGTCAGGGACAATATATGTAAACATTGTTACATCTGATTAAAGTGCAACCGATGCAGTGTAAGTAGGACTTCTAGCCATGACTTGCAGCCCTTATCACTGGTTAGGTTTTTAGGAAATGACGTACATGATACATCACTATTAAGTAGACATAAAGACTGACAACTAAAGCGGACATAGACTAGCAGCGACATACTCATTATATTGCTGTTATGTAAGATTTTTTACAAACATGTTTTCTGACCCATCTAGATTTCATAGCAGCTATAGTTTGACGTGGGGTAAGTGTATTGTAATGTTTCAATGGTCAGTGTAGAGTATCAGAATTTTTCAGTGGGGCTGCTGTCAGTGTTATGTCCTGCCGTTTTATCTTTGGATGTAGCTTCCATTTTCACCATTTTTAGTGGATGTAAATAATGTGTGCAGGCTACAGAATGAGGATCCTCTTCCCGAGGGCTGGGAGATCCGGTACACAAGGGAAGGAGTTCGCTACTTTGTGGATCACAACACACGAACCACCACTTTCAGCGACCCTCGCACCGGAAAGTCCTCTGTGTAAGAAAACATACCAACATAATTTAATTGTTCATGCGTTGTAAATTATATTAGATATTACCAGGCCCCAGAACTGCAGCTGTGGGAGCTTGCGCATAATTCAATGAACATGTTTACTAGAACCAGATGTGAAGTCATTTAGTCACCGCTAATACATACAGCTCATTGAAGTTCAGAAATATATGTTGATTTAGAAAACATGTTTTCCACTGGTATATTTATGAAAGTATAGTAATTAAAATATTAGTGTACATGGAATTCGATATATTCTCTAAGAAAGAAATCTCTTAAAATGTTATCTTTACGTGACCGCACCAGAGCATGTTTCACATGTGGTACCTTTTTATTTATTTCTGGTGATGATTAAACTTTTTCCCCTATAGAAAAAGCTTCTTTTCCATTGCATGTATCAAGTTATACTTGCTAAGTTTTGACCTTTAAATCTCTTTGTGCCTCTCAGCACCAAAGGCCCTCAGATTGCTTATGAGCGCAGCTTCCGATGGAAGCTTGCCCATTTTCGCTATTTGTGCCAGGTAAGTGTTCCCTTTCTCGTAGTCCATCACTCTGTTTCTTGCTAGTCACTCATTCTGATCTTATTTGCCCCTCAATGCATTAATGATTTGCCTTGTATTTTCTCAGTCAAATGCTCTTCCTAGCCATGTGAAGATCACAGTCTCCAGACAGACACTGTTTGAAGACTCTTTCCAGCAAGTAAGAATCCCTCTAACACTGACCAGTTCCAGTTTGAACTAATGTTAAACAGTGCATGCAGAAATGAATTTCACGTGCAATGATTTATCACAGCCTACGTGCATGATTTATTTCAGTCATTTTAAAGAACATTTATGCCAGCTGTGCTTGCTCATTTTGCGTTTTAGCTGATCTTGTGTGTGTTCTCTCTGCTAGATTATGGCCCTGAAACCTTACGACTTGAGGAGGAGACTATATGTCATCTTCAGAGGGGAGGAGGGTCTAGACTATGGTGGCTTGGCTCGGTAATATAAGCAATATATACTGAAAAATTCTCAGACTTTTGCAAAAGTGAGTCAGAATTTATTATGTTCAACTCTTGTCTCCCCCTCTATTCTTTCTTTTTCTTTCCTTTGTTCCTGTTATTTCCTTTCTCATATCTTTATGAATCATCCCCCCACATGCACTCTGTTGCCTTTGTCCTCTTTTTTTGCCTTCTACTCACCTCTCTTTGCAGAGAGTGGTTCTTCTTGTTGTCCCATGAAGTGCTGAACCCCATGTATTGTCTGTTTGAGTACGCCGGCAAGAGCAACTACTGCCTGCAGATCAACCCAGCCTCAGCCATCAACCCGGACCACCTATCCTACTTCTGCTTCATTGGCCGCTTCATTGCAATGGCAAGTTCACGTGCTGCCAGTAATCATTCAAAAGTTCTTGGGACTTTGACAGCTACGTGGTCCGCCGTTAAGGTTTTTTTCTGCTTGGCCTGCAGGACAAGAACTTTTCAAATTTACTTGCCCCATCTAAATTCCTACTTGTCCTGCCCAAGCAATACTGTTGTATCTATCACATGTGTATTTATTAAAACATACAGTGAGAGGGATGAAGCAGCAGACCTGTGTGGGCCTGTTATATTTGATTTTTTTTTTTTTTTTTTTATTCTCATGGATTAGGCTAAGCTATAGACTACACAGTGCATGGGTAATTCTGAGTGCATTTCAAATGTTTTAGATAAACTCAATAAAACAAAACAAACTCAAACAAATCTAAAATGTCAGAAAATTAAATCATATTCCTGATATCAAAGTACTGAGTAAAGTTTAGAAAGAATGAAGAACATTGTTCAGTTCCTTCCTCCTCTCCTCTGTCTGTCCTCAGGCAGTGAGCCTGCCTGCATGTAACGTTAGAGGGAACGCGCTGGTTGTCTCAGTCAGCAGCAGAATGAAAGAGTTTGCAAGGTTCTAAGATTTGTGGCAATCTAAGCTAAACGGTTAGACGACATAACAGACTGCTTTTTCTTTTAGCTTGTTTGTAACAATTAGCTGTTAGCTGCTTAACTAGCGTGCTGTGCTTGTGACTTTGAACAGACACAGAGCAGATTAAAATATTGTGTCTACATTATCGATTCTGATTATCGGTCCCATTTTTTTGTAGATTCCTTTGTTGATTCCTAAACAGTTTTCTGTGTGGAAAAATGTAGGGCGACACAGGTTCTCAGTATCCACATCGCAACTGTTTAATTGTCACCACTTTTTATCAATGAGCTTGCTGTAGGCTGTTCACAGGCTGTACTGCCCTTGCAGTTGAGTTCTGCCTTTTTCATTTCAGCGTCACATGCCTGATCATTGATAACAGGAAGTGATAAGCTTGGAAGCATATGATACCGATTCTGATGCCAATTTGTTATTGGTTCTCAGCTGGAACTGGTTCCCGATTCCCATCCCTAAGCAGGGCAGAGAGATTCTGCAGATTAGATGCAGAAAACGGACCTGATGAAAATGCTAAAACAAAACAACGCAGTTTTATGTTAAAAATCAGCGTTTCTCTGACAGACACAGGTTATCAGGAGGGAACGAGTCGGCTGGAAACTCTTTACTGACTGGCCGTTTTGCGCTTTCCTGACCAGGTTTTGCTTGCTTGCAGGTTTTTCTTTGCTGGCCCCAGGGCCATCGGGCAACCGTTAATGTCGGACCTTGAACTGCACAAACATAACAGTTCTTCTTCAGTACACCATGCTGTATTGTCAGATTTGTTTGGCTGTCATGCCTTAAACAGGGGAGTGTCTGAGGCTGTTACTGTTTTCCTTACAATGAATTGATTTCTTATGTGGTCAAAAAAATAATTCTCTCTTTTTCTATCTCTGGCTGCAGGCTCTTTTCCATGGCAAGTTCATCGACACAGGCTTCTCTCTACCTTTCTATAAACGCATGCTGAACAAGAAGCTCATACTCAAAGATCTGGAGTCCATCGACCCAGAGTTCTACAACTCACTCATATGGATCAGGTATGTTGTGTCTGCACTCTACATACTGGTAGCCTTGAATGTAATTGTATATTCTGCCAACAGCAGACAGCATAGCATGGTTTATTGCTTCTCGTGCACTTAGTGATGATGTACATAACAAACCCAAAGAATCCAATGAGTGATGTGTCTGTTCCTACATATGAATTTTTTAAACCCTTGCCTTGTTTGTTTCCTTTGTATGAGTTTATTGTTACCCTGAAACAGACAAATAATTAAGTCAATCAGGGGTTTGGAATCTCTTGAGTTTAAAGGATAGGGTTTTATATACAACTGTGTAGCTTCTCACATCTCATACACAAGCTTTTGTCTAAAAACTTATCTGATTATTCCGTAAAAATAGTTTATAACATCTATTGTTTTTGAGTGATGGCAGTAATTAAAAAAAAGTTGTGACCAAAAAAAAGACAGACTGCACATACACAGAGGAGACAAGTCAAGATTCATTTTATCTGCAGATGTTACAAGATGGTGTTTGCTTCAATAAGGCCGTCAAATTGAATGCTTGTAGTTTGAAACGTTACCTTAAAATTATTATTATTATTATTATTATTTATTTATTTTTTCAACAATGAGCGGTTAAACCTTGATTATGCTGTAAGTGACAACCTAATCTCTCCTCAGGGACAACAACATTGAAGAATGTGGTTTGGAGATGTACTTCTCAGTGGACATGGAGATCCTGGGGAAGATCACGTCACATGACCTCAAACCTGATGGCGCCAATGTTTTAGTCACTGAGGAGAACAAGGAGGAATATATTAGGTTCAGTACAAGTATCGTAACTGCAATAATATTTGATCTCCATTCTCATTTTAAGAAGATAATGTCTTTTGAAACTTACGAGGCACATTTTGGGGTGTCCACTGCAGTCTAATGGCAGAGTGGAGGTTTTCCCGTGGGGTGGAAGGTCAGACGAAAGCTTTCCTGGACGGCTTTAACGAGGTGGTTCCTCTTCAGTGGCTCCAGTACTTTGATGAAAAGGAGCTTGAGGTGAGCAGTATGGCTGCCGCTCTTAGTGCATTAACATGATCTGGTTCATTCATTGTTGAAAATTGGCATTTCTGGTCACGAGCACAACCAAGAGCATGTTAGTGGTTTTCTTTAACGTTCACTTAGTTGTCCACTGTGAATTTGTCACCCAGGGTAGGACTGTTAACACCACGTGTTACTGTAATGTTCCGCTCAGAGCACATTTCAAGTTTCTCACCTGCAGCAACCCAGTTATTGCTTCCAGCTGCCCCTACTCACTTGCATCGACTGCCTGTCACTTCTTTCTTTTCCCTAAAATGAAATTTCTTATCTTTATCTTAGCAGTAGAGCTAATTTTAAGGTCCATGATGAAACTGCTAATGTGCATGTACCAGGCTTGGGCAGTATTAAGGTGTTATGGTATGTCAAGGTATTAAAAAATCCAGACGGTATTAATTTCAATACCATCAATTATACAGACTCCCGTGGCTCCAGACTGCAACCAAAACAGTCCCATATGCAACCTTTTTGGGGCGTGTTGTTGTTGAATTTCTATTGAGTCACATTTGTGCAAGCATATGATCATTACTGTTTTGGTAACACAGAAGCAGCATGAAACATTGCAAAGAAAGAATTCCTTTTTTTCTTCACTTGCCCAGTCTCTCTTCTTCATGCACCTTCCCCTCTCTGCTCCGCTCTTTGTAACATACTCGCACCGCTGCACAGCTGCACGCTACTTGTGAAGTTTGCAGAAGCAGCAACAACAAAACTTCAGGGACCATTTTTACAAGTAAAGAGGGAAAGAGAAGCAGTCAGTCGGCAGTGAACTCTCTCGGTAGCGTTAGTAAGATGAACCCCTTAGTTACAAAACTCAGCGCTGTCACAGAAGTTTAACTTTAACGTTATTCTCTCCCCCTCTCATACACACACACACACACACACACACACACACACACACACACACACTCACACTCACATGTGGACACACGCTGAGGTAACAGTCATAACGTTAATTATTATTCCAGAAGATGTTAAGCAATGTATCTAAATCCTCCTACGCATTTATTTCACAAAATGCGGACACAGTTAACGCAGTGACACTGACGTAAAGTTACTGGCCCACTGATGATGTTGACTCAACTTCAGGTGCTTACGTTAAGAATGCTGTCCCCTCCCCTTATATGAAAAAATATATTATTTTGGTGAAACAGCAGCAGCAAAGTGGAGGGCAGAAGAGAAGCTGTGCATTAGCAGGGAAGGTCGCTGTCCCCCCGCAATCATGTGCCTGTGCAAAGAACAGAGAAGGTTCACTCGTTACAGGACTCCCACTTAGCAATTGAATGTGTGTGTTTGATACAGGTGATGCTGTGTGGCATGCAGGAGGTTGACTTGCAGGACTGGCAGAGGAACACTGTGTATCGCCACTACACAAGGAACAGCAAACAAATCATTTGGTTCTGGCAGGTACAGTAACACGTACAAACAAACTATGTTCCTGTATTCACTTCCTTCAGCTGATTAAAACAGAAAGGAGCAGCTGTTCCAGGTATTGCACGTAATTGGCATAGTGTTGCTGACACAGATGAAGTTTTCTTTGGGATTCAAGTTATGGCTTATCAGTTGTGTGTGGTCACAGATGTGTGTGTTTTGTCACTCCCTCCCCTGCAGCTGGTAAAGGAAGTGGACAATGAAGTGCGGCTGCGTCTCATGCAATTTGTCACTGGAACCTGCAGACTTCCTCTGGGCGGCTTCGCTGAACTCATGGGTCAGTGACAAACACACTAAGGGAAACACATTTACTGTCCAATCACTCAGATATGGAGAGCTACTGATTAAGGCTGCAAATAACAATGATTTTCACAGTCGAATAGTCTGCTGATTATTTTCATGATTAATTAATTGTATATTCCATGAAATGTCAAAAAGTGTGAAAAATGCTCATCTCAGTTTCCCAGAGCCCAATGTGACATCTTCAGATTGCTTCTTTTCTTCAAACAACAGCTCAAAACACAAAGACTCCTCATTGCAAGACAGTAAAAAGCAACATATTCTCACATTTAAGAGGCTAAACTGACAATTCTTTTTACTTCTTTGTTTGAAAATGATTGAAACAGTCGATTATTAAAATAGTTGGTAATTAATTTTGTATCGATCAGTGAATCAATTATTTGACTAATCTTTGCAGTTTTAATACTTATACCAGGGGTCGGCAACCTTTGTGACATCGAGTGCCAATTTGAATTTTTCTAGTCAATGAGTGTGCCAGTATCAACAATAATGTTAAAATGACACAAAATACAAGCTAAATAAAAATGCAGCTACATTC
>JAQFJA010000013.1:17619830-17630598 GCA_029874485.1 Naso brachycentron | reverse complement strand
CTGATCATATATGATACATTGGTGTGGAGTTGCACATGTGCTGTCAGATCTGATTTACAGATCAACTGCATATTATTATTTTTCTCATTTATCTGCAGGATTTCTTTGGCAAGTCCGACCCATTCCTGGAATTATACAGGCAAACAGAAACTGGATGGCAGCTTGCTCACAGGACAGAGGTGCAGATATACTCTTTGTGTACCATGATGCCTGCACTAAAGAATTTTTAAGCTGGATTGCACTACATGGCCCAAGTGGCCCAATTCTGAGTTTATCTTTTCAAGTGGAACAGAGCGGAAATGTAAGATGAACATGTAAGCAGGAAAAAAGCATGGAATCTGATATTTTCAGAATAGTTTTCGGCCTCATCCACATGTGGAAATAAATCAGATATTACTCAAATATCTGCCAGTGCATCTGTCATCTAAGGGGATGGATCAGATATTCCCTGTCGATTAGAGATGGGCAATGAATTTCAAATATTCAAACGGTCATTCACTTAAAAAAAAAAGAAAAGTTGATGTGACTATAATTTTGTCTTTAAAAAAAGAGGAAAAAACCCTGGCACCTGGCAACAACATAACGTCAAATACCACTTTATTACATGCATCAGTAGTGTTGCATTATTAGCAGGCTCCAGTAAAACGTGTAGCAGTTCAGTGTTTTCCACACAAGGTCAGCAAGTATTAAAAGTTACTACAGTGCTGTGAGAGCCAGTACATGCTGCAGATTTTAACAGCAGAAACCTGCAGAGATTTCTACAGCCATCAAAACGTTCTGTGTGGAACTCCTTTGAGAAAATAGATGAAAATGAGGTGCAGCGCAAACTCTGCCAGGTTAAGCTAACATTAGTGTTACTGAAGAAACTGTGTGACGATAATGTATGTGCACAGTCATTTGGCAAGTGTTGAAAAAGTGTCTCTGAACACGGATGCATGGACAGCGCTTACAAGTGAATCATATGTGTCGTCACCTGCCGCTATTTTAGCAACTGGAAAATACAGAGAGCTGTTCTGCAGACTAAAGCAATGCTGGAGCCGCATACTGCTGAACTTATAGAAGGAGAAACAGTTGAAGCCTCTCCTCCATGGAGAGGTGGAGAGGTGTCGTACTCTTTCAGACCACCTGAATTACAATATGCTGAAAGCTTACTACAGAATTTATTAGCACAATGACACCTAAGATGAACTGCCTACCTCAACTTTTAAAGACAGGTAAGGATTGTTCAAGGTAATGGATAACATTAATTAAAGCCATCTGTCTTTTAAGCCTTGAGGGCAAAGAGACGGTGCTTGCAAATGGCTACAGGATTTTTTTGTTTTAGTTGTGAAAGTTCCGTTTTAAGCATGGGGCTATGGTGCCAATGATAGCTGGCACCGAGGGGTGTTACAGTGATAAAATTTTCCCACTGACTTGTGATACCGCAGGTTAACATCTGTAGAGCACAGTATCAAGATACTGCTAATACAAACTTAACATTTCGTACCGCTGCAGCTTCAGCTTTCATTTATTTTATTTTGTTGTAGGCTAATCACAGGAAATACAGCGTTCAGTTAGCTTAGCTAGCTTACTGCTATCGATCATTAAATACGATTTTGCTGAGCAAAATACGGCCATTTCCGGCCTTTGTTGACTGTAGATCCATCTTCAAAATGTCTGTGAGAAGTTTTATAACATCTGTGAAAGTAATGGAACAACAAGGAGCCAGTAGATGAAGAGCTGCTCTAAAGTTCACCAAATGTAAATGCAGATATTGAATTTGAGTAACTTTTAAAAGTAGATGTATGCAGGTGGTCAAAAAAGCAGATATAGGTAACAAATTGGAATTTGGCATGAAGACCTGAAGTGTAAATCCAGCCTCAGACAGTGCAGGGGCAAGTAAGTCATAACTAGAATGTGTATTGACAGTTTTTTTTTAATATTTGTGCTGTTCATATAGGTGGTAAAAAACACTCTAAACCCAACATGGAGACCATTCAGAATTCCGCTGCAGTCTCTTTGTGGAGGTGACTTGGAGATATATATAAATTTACACACACACACACACACACACACACACACACACACACACACACACAGACTGTAAGACATTGTAACTGATGACCAGCAGTCATTTTATATGCAGATGACATTTGAACATATCACAGGATTTTGAAATATTGCTCCACCTTATGCATTTTATGGTCACTTTCAGTGTTTTTTGGAAATCCTCTCTGTCTCATTCTGGCTTTAGCTATGTTACCAAATATGTGGATATTTATGAAATTGTGACTGGCACGCAGAATGTCAGCATCTCGTTCAGTGATTGATTGATAGTTTGCTTTATTTAATCACTAATAACCTTCTACAGTTTTTTGTTTTTTTTTAAAAGAAAGAACAGGAAAGTGATTTGAAGATGTCTTTTAGATTTGGCCAAACCAATGGGAATTCAGGATTGTTATGAGTGGGATTATCTAAATGAATAGACAGGATGTACTAATATATTATTTTCCACATTAATTATGACAGTTTTAATTTAGCCCAACTGCAAAGGAAATAAAACTCAACTTTTTTTACTTGAACATCAACAACCACAAGCAAACATTTTTGATCAATTAAGAATTTTCTTTTTGGCATGTAAATCCACAGAAACACAGAATAAAGGCCACATGGGAATCATGCCTGTGTTTTATGGATTGGCTCTTGTGCATATCCAAAGGTCTGATTGTCTTGGTTTAAATAAGTAAATGAATGTTAGCATTAGTTTATGAATGCTTTTTTTTGTTTCCACCCTCTAACCCCGTAAAAGCACACTTGTCAGGAAGAAGTGCTTTCCAGTCGACAGTGCAAGTGAGTTTACTGTCCCCATCGAGTGCTGTTCTCATGAAGGATGCAGAGTCTGTGACAGGACAGACTGAGACGCATCTTCATCTATCTTAAAGGAATATGTAAAAAAAAAAAAAATTAAGGAGTTTGTCACATTGGTCACCTTGCTTGTTAAATATCAAAGCAGAAGTTTGTTTTTTTTCTTGCACATCAAGCCCTATCATATCATAGGGTTCGTTACGATCATATACAATAGTAAAAATATTGATATTATTATAAATGGTGCAGTCTTGAGTTGGGATGGGCATTTCAAGAAATTTCCTTGATCGATCTTCGGAGAAATTAACGATCAATTATCAATTTAATCATTGTTTTTTATAAATTAAAAAATGCCTATGGCAGAAAATAGAAAGTACAGCACTTTTTTCCTCAAATATATTTTTGTTCCAAGAAAAACTCATAGTCCAACAATAATCCACTTAGAAAAAGCAATTTAAGTTCAACTGTTTACATAGCTGTCACGTAATGTAAATGAACAGAGTGTGAGCCTCCGATGCTACAACGCTCTTTAACACAATTTAGCCTCTTTTAGAAACAGTTTCAAAAACAATCATATTAAATGATAATAACTTAATCAAAAAACATTATTTACCGCGGTGCACTGCAACTCCTCCGTGCTCAGACTGAGGTGATGGTTGGTTGAGAGGACGATGCATGGAAGTTAACTGGGGTCGAATGTAGCATTAAGTTATGTTGTTCAAGTCGTACATCATCAGGGTTGTTGTGGTGTTGCACCAACATAAAGCTTCACATTGTTTACAATGACCTTTGTCATTTTTTAGTTCAAAATGGTCCCACGCCAAACTTCACTTTGACCTCTTCATGTATATGTTTGATACGCAGCAGCCATGACGGCAGCTCACAGGAAGCCGAGTAACGTTATTGTTCATTTCTTTGTCTTCTAAAAGTAGTATCGCCCCGTTTGATAAGATGTCTCATTGCTGCCACATAGTGAAATTCATTGCATCGCTTCAAGACTCAGCACTACACAGCACAACCTGTGTTATGTTTGACTGATAGAAATTTCATGTGATCAACAAAATGCTTAATCAGTTATCGATCATTGATTAATCATACCCATCCCTAGTCCTGAGAGCTTGAAACGAAAGAAAGGGGCACTCACCAAATCTGTCAAAAACACAATGAACAGTCGTTTTAAAAGACAAGAAACTCACTGAATGCTCAGTTATGTCCCGCTGACGTTCCAACACTATAACGCGAATGAAAGCACTGGCATATTACCAGGAAACAGCTGTTTGTTTGTTTCCTGATGCAGCTGAAAGAGTTGTTTCTGGTTCAAAAGCTGGTGTTTACATTTGTGTTGTAGTGCCGGTACATGAAAGAACGCAGTGTAATATTTGGTGAGTTTCTCGTCTTTTAAAACAAATGTATATTGTGTTTTTGACAGATTAGCGATTGCCCCTCTCCCTCCATTGTATTCAGCCAGCAGTGACGTCAGCAATGAGCTCTGGCTCTTAGTAATGCACCGCTCATGATAATATCACTATTATCGTATATGATCATAATGAACCCTGTGATAGGGTTAATGTGCTTTTCCTTTAAGAGCATAGTCATCGCAACAATCACAAGAAGCCCGTGATCTCACAGTTAATGTGTGGTCGATTACAAAAATCTGGCTGCATCAAACATTTCATATTGATTGCAGGTAAGGTAACCAATGGGACAATTTTCCAAAAAGTAGATGTTTTTCCATTAAGATGGATTCTTTTTTCAGTTATCCATGAGCTTTGGTAGCTAATCATCCTGTAGACTGACTAGCATCACACAGTTTGTCTAATCTGTACTGGTTGCTCTATGCTGTGCCCCGATCTGTTTGTCTTTCACCTGTTTTCTCAACACTAAAGGTACACAGAAGTTGCCATGTTTGAGCTGGTACTCTGTGTATCCTGTTCTAAAGGAGGTAGTGAGACCTTCTTTCATTCTGTCTCAACTAGAAGGCTTGTGGGTGTGTTTCTGTTAGATGTTTCAATAAAAGAGTGTTGCCATAGTTTTGAAGCTCCCCCCCAAAGCATGCTTTTGTCTCATCTGCTTTGATTTTCCAACACTGATAATCATTTGTTGGTAAAATATATATAGATATTTTTTTGTTTGACTCAAAAAGAATTGACTGGATTTGTTTTGTTTCTCCTGTCTGTGTGTCCCAGGTGGATTGTTACGACTACAACAGCAGTGGATCTCATGACTTTATTGGATCCTTTGAGACCACACTGTCCCAAATACAGCAGGCATCACAGACATATGCGGTGAGCTCTGTGTGTGTGTGTGTGTGTGTGTGTGTGTGTGTGTGTGTGTGTGTGTGTGTATGTGTGTGTGATTTCTGTCAGTTTTGGCATATTCTTGACACTTGTGTGTTTGTGCTCCCCTAAGGCTGAGTTCGAATGCATCAATAGCAAGAAAAAACAGAAGAAGAAAGGATACAAAAACTCTGGTGTTATCATCATCAAACAGTGCAAGGTACTGTGACAGCAGGTGTCTTTCAAATTTTCTATAAATACTGCAATAACTTTGTTTTCATAAATTTTTTAGGCTCTGTTAATTGTGGTCAAAAGTTGACAGTGTGACAGTCGTAGCACATGTTTACAATGTTTCTGATGAACAGGTGGTTCTATTGACACATCTCTCCATCATTGATTTGACTTCCTGTGGAACCAGGAAAACAAAACAAACAACACCAATCCAAATTCATCTTAAATATTTTTGTTTGTTTGTTTGGGTTTTTTTTTTGCAAATTAACTGCCAAATCACTTTATTTCCAGATAATAAAGGAGTATACTTTCCTGGATTACATCATGGGCGGCTGTCAGATAAACTTCACTGTGAGTTCTACAGTTTTTTCTAAATCTTTGCAAAAACAAAAACAAGAAAAAAATACTCCCTGACATTTGCATTTCATGTGTTTTTTTTTTTTATTACATTGAATATTGGGGATTTAATGTGTTCAGGAAAAATTTACATGACATTGTCAAAGCATTTCTAATATTCTCTGCCTTCATCATCCTCTCTGCTAGATCGCTATCGACTTCACCGGCTCCAACGGGGATCCCAGGACTCCACAGAGCCTTCATTACATCAACCCTCAGGGCTTTAATGAATACCTGTCAGCTATCTGGGCTGTGGGGAATGTCATCCAGGACTACGACAGGTAAATAGATTATTATGCACAAATAAAGAGTATGATAGCAGAAATGTTTCACCAACAAAAAAAAGAAAAACTGTGAATGTCAGCCGGTCCCTCAGAATTCACTCTACCAGCCAACCAGGCCCCTTTCAAACTTGAGCCCCTGTGTGTTTCTGTGTGGTCATCTGATGGTAGTTTATCATGTCGACGGCACAACAACAGTCTTACTGAGTCAGAGCTGTAGCATCAAAGAGACTACAGCAGCACAAGCTGAAACATGCAGAGACACGGAGAAAAGTGACTTCTTAAATCCCTGTAATAAACGGATTATTTCAGTCTTCATCTGTTATGCTCCAAAAAAAAAAATAAAAAATTAGTAACTGAGGAAACGCTGTCAAAGAGCCAAGTTCAATCAAACCATATTAGTCTGAATTTTGGAAAACAATTTCTCCCCTCGGTGGGAAAACTTGTACAACCACAGTTACAATGAGTCATGTCCTCTCTCTGTATACATGCAGTATCTCTTCCAAGTGCATGGGTGAGTGAAAAATTACCATCAAAAGCTTTGTGCAGCACATGAGCCAAAGCTTAGTGTCCTGACGTTCAGTGCTTATCTACTGTTGGATATTAGAAACAGGCAGCAGAGGTTTCCGGCTTTTCTGTCGGTTCCAGGTTCAGTTCCCATCCATGACGCTGTGGTACTTGACCTCCATGTAGTCTGTGCCCTGATCCCAAAGGCCAAAAGTCTTTGGGAGTTTGCATGTTCTCACTGTGCTCCCAGGGTTTCCTCCTACCCCACTAATAATAACCCAAAAACATGCAGATCGTCGCCTGACCAACGACAACATCAAGGAAGATGGTCCCCGGGTGCCTGCCGGCTGCTCACTGCTCCTGGCCTAGGGAGGACAACTTTCACATTGTACTTTGTACTTGTGACAAAAATAAATACAGGGTTCATCTGTCCATACGTGACATGAACATTAAATGGTGAAGTTTCTGAAAAGCAGGAGTGAGCTTCCAGACCACTTTGCTCTCTCTGTAAATGACCTGCTGTAAGGAATATGAATGAAAAATGATTTGGTCTGAATGTCAAAATGCCTACACAGACACACAAAGCCCATAATGTTGTGTTTGGTGTGTCTGAAGACGGCTCTCGTCTCGTCTTAAATGTCTCAGCAAACGTTCTTGGACAACAACAATTTTCCTTCTCCTCCCTCTTGTAGTGACAAGATGTTCCCTGCTTTTGGATTTGGAGCCCAGATCCCTCCTACCATGCAGGTGATTGTTTGTGTTAGATATAGCACACTTTTGTCATTATGTTCTCTAATACACACAAAAAAAGCTTGTCTGGGATTGATGTTTCAAAGATGTCACAGATAAGTTGGTATGAGATCCACATTTATGGTTGTTTGTGCCTGCAGGTCAGCCACGAGTTTCCCATCAACTTCAACCCAGCAAATCCATTTTGTGCAGGTAATATTAGACTGAACTCCTGCTGTAGAACATGTATGACATTTACCAGCAGTTTGTTCACCAGTTTGTGTGTGTGTGTGTGTTTTGTGGTTTTTAGGTATAGAGGGTGTAGTCGGCGCCTATCAGCAGTGTTTGCCCCAAGTGAAGCTTTATGGCCCCACAAACTTCTCCCCGATCATCAACCACGTCGCCCATTTTGGCAGGCAGGCCTTGCAGCAGCAAACTGCCTCTGTGAGTTTCTGGAAGTAGAAAATAAATCCAAGTTTTGTTATTGAAGTTTTGCTGGAAGAAGCCACTAAACAGGGCCAACTGAATCTTAATCAGTTCTTGAGGAGAGCGGAAGAATCAAAGCAACACCATGTGACTTTGACAGCGACCCAAAACTAAACAATGCATGTTGATATGTTGTACAAAACAGCACTTTCAGTGAAACTGGGTCTTATTTTATGAAGGAAATGTCCTCTGGTTTTCTCTCTGATGTCCCATGACTGCTCTGCCTTAACTTCATGACTCACGGAGGTTCCTGAAAGCAACATGCAGGCTTCCTGCAGACCAAAGCTGCGGCTGCAGCAGCAGATAGTTGTTTGAGACAGCTTCGCTAAATAAAGGACTGCAAATGGACAGGGCAGTCGTAAGACATCAGAGGGAAAACCAGAGGACATATTCTCCATAAATTATGACCCGGTTTTACAAAAATTGCTGTTAAGTGCGACATATTAATGTACATTGTTTAGGTTTTGTTTATCAAAGCCACAGGTCATGTCACAGTGTCAAGTTACATAGTGTTGTTTTAAGACCAAGAAATAACATAAAAAAATCCAGGAACAGGCAGTCTAGGGGCTAGACGGGCAATTAAACACATTATCAGGCTGTGGAGTAGGCGCAGGCTGACACATGTTGGTGTTTTTTATTAACTCAAGCCCATTAAATTAAAGGTTCCTTACTTTTAAAACCTACTCTGAGTGCCTGGACCTGGATTTGTAAAGGTGGAGTCAGTAGGATTTTACAAAAAAAAAAAAAAAAAAAGATATATAGACATACACAAGCACACAATCACTTCTCGGCCTCTATACATGTGTGGTGGTGACTGTGTATGGAGACACACCGCCCTCTGCTTGTATTTTGATGTTTTGGTTTCTTCAGGACGTTTCTGGGTGGGGAGAGGGTGCGTTTCCCCCAGAAAATGACCGCGGAGCACAGCGACTGGACGCCGTTCAGACTGGAGAAAGTTACAGATGTGGATGTAGCATGAAGAAAAAAAAATAGCTGTATGAGGTGAAACAGAAAGTGGATAAAACTTGTTTCAGAGTGAGAGTGAGTCTTTCAGCTGCTTTGAAGTACTGAAGGAGAGGCTGGGAAGAGCGGGGCAGAGTTGGCCTGCTTTGTGATGGACAGGTAGGTGCTAAAACCAGCGGTTAGCTTGTTAGCCTGCTAAATTATCGACTTCTCCCTTAAACAAGTGTAATATTCCTACTTAACTTGCTGAGTAACAGTAGGTAAGCAGTATAACAGTACATATAGCACGCTATGTTACGATACTTCAGATGCGTTAAGCCGGGTGGAGGGGCCCCGTTTGAAGTTTGTGTTTACAAATGACAACGAACGAATGCTACTGACTCTGCCTTTACAGCCTCCTCTTGGTCATGATTCTCCTGCTCTTCTGGGTTACTTGTTCCCTTTTTTAAGCTCCCGTGGTTTAGCGGGCATCAGGAGCACTCCAGTTACTTCCCTCTCTCTGTTTATCAGTTCTTGTTTTTACACAATAACAGTGAATTTAGCAATCAGTGAAATGAAAAACTTCTGATGAATTCATTCTGATTCTTGTGTCGTCCCCCTTGTTTCATGGTCTCACAGCAATACTTTGTTCTTCTCATCATCACTGACGGAGTGATCACTGACATGGATGAAACACGGAACGCGATCGTCAAGGCATCCGGTCTGCCCATGTCCATCATCATCGTTGGAGTGGGCGGAGCAGACTTCACCGCCATGGAGTTCCTGGATGGAGACGATGGGATTTTACGCTCTGCTACAGGCGAGGCTGCCATGCGGGACATTGTGCAGTTTGTGCCGTTCAGGCAGTTCCAAAATGTAAGCTCAGCCATAAAGCAGCATCTTTGTAGACATGCGCCCACCGAAGCCTCTTCCAAAAACTTAAGTAATGCGCACATTTCCATATCTGCGAATCTTATTTCAGGCAGGCACTGCAGCCCTTGCCCAAAGCGTGCTGGCAGAGTTGCCAGACCAAGTGGCCTCCTTCTTCAATTTATTTGACCTGAAGCCCCCCAGCGAACCCAATCCTTCCTAGAAATGTAGGAGTACCCCCAGCCCCTCCTTTTTCCCCACCTTTGAGCTGCATTTTTTAAAATTACACTTACTTTATTTAAAGGAGAGCTATTATACTCATTTTTGGGTCTTTCATTTTGACTTTTGACTTCTATAGAGCAGCGAAACACAACTGACTGAGTAGTAAAGTCTGTTGATCTTCAGAAAACTGTAACTCACGCCCTCTGTCTTTTTTTGTATTTTCTGCATTCTCTCAAAATGGTCTGTGTGGGTTCCTCCTCCCCCTTTCCCTCGTGTGCCTCTGCACTCTGCTGTCCTCACAACCCCTGTACTAACACACAGTAAACACAGATAGGACACTGATGAAATGTTACTCACAGCTTGTGCTTCTCACTCTTCAACACAATTAAGAAACGTGCGGTCCTTTAGCACCAGTTTAGCCATTAATCCAGCTGGGGAAAAAATAAATCCACATGGAATAAAGCCATAAAAACCCTATCAACTTGTGTCTGATGCTCGCCTCTTTAGGAAAGTTTAACAAAGTTAGTTTTCCTTCACCCCCCCGAAAAAAACCTTTTATTGGAGCCCTCTGGAACAAAGTGCTGACAGCAGAGAGCAGCGGTGTCTGAGCAGAGCGGGGGAGGAGGCAGGCACGGGCTTGTGTGCATGCAATGAGATGCCCATATAAGGAAGTCCAGCACGCATTAACATCACTGGAAACACGTTAAAAAAACAGTGTAAAACACAGCGTGCAGAGCCAACTAAACGGCCGGCAGGGCTCACTTCCAAATACATGTACCTCAGTACGTGACGCTGTGCGTTGTTTAACACGAGTATGTGACATTGTAACAACATTTATAGGTCAGAAAAGAAGAAAAGCTTAATAGCTCTCCTTTAAAGTCAATATCACACTTCTGTGAAACCTTTTCTGATAGGCCTGTAACCATAGGAACATCTTAGTGAACATCCTTTGTTTTTAGTACTTCAAATTCTAACTGGAAACGG
>JAQFJA010000013.1:17592707-17604091 GCA_029874485.1 Naso brachycentron | reverse complement strand
CATAGTCATCTCCTGGTGTGACTTGTGGATAGTAGTATGGTGGTCGCCTGCCTCTCCTGGGTGGGGTTACTGGTTTGGGTGGAGGTAGGGGTTGGTAGGTCCGTGGGTGAGGAAGGATATAGTTAGAGATATAGGGAGTGAGAGGCAGGCGTGGTGCTGGCTGCTGCCTCCAGCCCTGTCCTCGGTTCTTACCCCCAGCCCTGTGCCTGCGCCTTGGGGCCTGGAGGTCAAGTTCCTGGGGGCCGAATGGCTGGTCTCTGGAGGTGGCAGGCTTACCATAATATTGTGGTTTGGGATAAGGGAAATAAACAGGGTAGTATGCTCGATATGGCTTCTGGTAGTATGGATAAGAGGGGAAGGCTAAAAACTGTTTCTGGGGTTTGTACCAGTAATCAAGCTGCTTCTGAGGCTTATACCAATAGTCCTGCTTGTATGACTTAACTTTGTCCTTGTGCCACTTCTTGTTGGACTTGTTGTACTTATAAGGGGCTTTCTTGGGGTTTTTTGAGGCTGTGTAGTGGTAAAGAGGCGGAGCAGCCAGAGGAGGAGGTACCAGAGGCCTGAAGCGTGGGGCCACAGGGTTGCTGTTGCTTGGCTGCAGTTGCAGCTCTTTCCTTTTCTTCTTCTTCTCCTCCACGTCACTTATAATCTCTATAACATCATCAGCAGGCAGGTGCAGCTTGCTGCTGATTTCAATCAGCCTGTCAATCATTTGCTGGTCCATGTCGTCTTCGTCGGGGATGACCTCCTCCGAGCGCTTGTCCTCAGCAGTGTTGCCGGCAGCCCCCATGCTGCTTTTCTGCCGCGGCTTCATGTAGGACTGCTGCTTCCTCCCCATGTACTGCAGCAGCATGTCAGAGGCGATGTCTGCCAGCCTCTGCTCCTCCTCTCTGGCTCGCTCCGCCTCTTCCTGCTGCCGGAGGACCTCCTGTTTCTCTGCACGCGCCCTCGCCTCCTCTTCCATGTGGGAGAGACTCTCCTCTTCTTCTTCAACCTCCTCCTCAAGCTCCTCCCCTTCATCCTCAAAGTCATCCATGAAGTTACCCCCCTTGATGGGTCGGTTGCCCGACCGGTTCTCCTGCCAGTGCAGCTTCTTGCCGGCTCGTGCGAGCTGGGTGTTGTACGCCTTGTAGCCCTTTAGAGGAGGCAGGATCTCGTTATCTTGGAGACCCAAGTCAATGTTTTGGAAGTAGCCTCTGATTTTGCGCTGCAGAGAGAGATCATCTCCCTGTGAGGTGGAACTAGATCTGGCCTTATTTAAGAAACTTTCTAAATAATTTCCCTCCTCCTGCCCCTCATCTTCTTTTCTCCCTTTCTCCTCACTTGCACTATCAGGTCCCATATCTTTTACGGGCCACCCCTGAGCTTCCTCTGACCTTGTGTTTTTATCCTCCTCATCCCTTTCCTTTAAGTCATCACCCTGAGCAGCTGTCAAATGGCCAACAATTAGAGGTTCAATAGCCTTATCAGCCCCCTCCTCCTCCTCCACCCTCTCTCCCTCCATCTCCCCCGCTCTCCTTATCTCACCACCCTCCGTGCCTTCAATGGAGGGCAGCTCCTGACTCTGATCCTCTTTCCAGTCTCTGTTTCTGCTCGCCTGGATCTCACTCTCCCCTGGGTGGTCCAGGGCTTCCAAAAGAACGGCGAGCACCTGCGCAGGGTCCGTCACTTTATCTGATTGGTTATCTTGACGGGGGCCCCGGCCCTGGTCTAGTGAGACGTTGTCAGGGCTGGAGAGACTCTCGGGTGGGGGCGAGAGGAAGGGGGCGAGGTTGTCCTCTTTACGGTCTGTCCGGGTGCGCCCCGCCACCCCTCCCTCTCCTCCCTCACCCCACGCAGGGGCGGTGCCAGCCAGCTGTGGAGTGACAATGAGCAGGACCAATAGGATGAGGTGGGCTGTGGAAGGGGCGTGATGACAGGTCATGACCATGCAGAACTGGCAGGAGGGAGGTTAAGCACCTGAAGAAGAAAGGAAGAAGGCAGAGAGAGAAGGACAAAAGACACAAATCATTTGTTGTAGTTTTTTTCCTCTAAAGTTATGATTATGTGGTATTTAAATGGCAAAATGGGCACACCTGGATAATTTATACAGATGTTTCATGAAAAGGCCAGTCTAAAATAAAGGCTACTGGATGACTCATAAAAAATACTTCACTGTCTTTAGGGATTACAGCTTGTCAGAAATGTATAATACCATTTAAATTACCAGTCTTTAATTTACAAACATTATATCTTTCCACCTTTAAGCCACCATACAAAAGCAGTTAACGCTAAGGGAAGGTTTGAATTGAACAAACGTTTGCGAACAAAGCACGCAGCCATACGCAGTCTAATGAGCCATGCCAAATGCAACAATCAAAGTTGCACGTTTCTCTTTCCCATGTCCGACGTTTGGCGTTTTCCCGCTGGATGCTTTGGACAGAAAATCAAATTATACGTAATATTTCTTATTAGATCAGTTTTTTTTACCCTTGATGTGTAGCCACAGTGTATCTGGAAACATAAAGATGAAGACTTGATCCGACCGTGAAAACCAGTCATGATTCTTTGATTATTTACCTACCCCTGTTTTTTTAAGGGAAATGTAATAATCTGCATACAGAAACTGTTCCTCCAACCTAAACAGAGCCATTTTTGTCTGTAGTCGTGCGTTAACCCAGCCATTATCTTTCCACCGCGCGGATGAACTGATGAATGCTCTTATATTTATTCTCTTCTCATGAGATTTAACCGAGTGAAGCAGCTATCACAACAGTGGAGAAATGCACGTAAACGCATCAAATTTTCAGTCTGAATTTCTGTCATTTAAAAAAAAAAATGTCTCACCTCTTCCTCCAAACCAATCCGAACAGAACGCACGCTTTTGACATTTTATGCGCAAAACGTCTGTTCCTTAAGAAATGCAGAAAATACAAATTGTTCCGAGCTCCGTCTCTGTATTAGCTGTGATTTTGGTATTCCATGCGTCAAAGCGATGTGACCAGGACGCTGGTATAAAGGCGGCACGCGCGGGTAAGTCATGCGTAAAGCTGGTGGCTACGGTTGAGTTATTTAACCCTACGGTCCCTGAGTGGTCCATCCAAATTGTAAATGAGCTGGATGTTATGTTTAAGGGGAGATCTAGCCTTTTATTTTCGCGAGGGAAGGAGCAGTCGGTGGGAAACGCCGATTTGTCCTTGTGTGGTTTCAGCATGTTCCTCCTCGGTGGCAGTGGTGGAATGCAGACAAGCATTAATTTGGGCAGCGAAGCACCGCGTGCAATCCAAATTTGTCAAATTTGATTTCAGTTTTATACACCGGATCAGCAGGAAAACTTAACAAGGTAGCCTAACTGACGGGACTCCAAATCTAATTCAGCTTTAGGCCTAATTTAATAAAAAGAAAAATAATTGTCCAATAGCGCTGTGTTTTTTAAAAAACCTCAAACACTGACGTTTTGGGTTTTTTTCTTTTTTTTTTTTCTTTTTTTCTCTTTCTTTCTTTCTTTCTTTTTTTTGTTATATTCACGTTTTAAAAACATCCACCGGATTTTTAACAGGCACAGCTGCAGATGCAGACAGAAATATTCTTTCTGTAGCCTAATTGTCTTCACATTGTAGTGGCTTAATTCTTTAATCTCCTCCCACATTATTGAATAGGCTACATACTTAAAAAATCCTATTGTTTTTTTTTTTCTCCTCTTATCATTAGAATTGCCATTATTATAATGAGGTAGGCTATTAATATGATCATTCAAAACTTGATCCGTTGATAAATGTGTTAATTTCTTAATTTAGTTGAAAAAAACCCAAAATATTTAAGTAAAAAAAAAAATAGGAATCTGTTTTTAAAAATTTGTCGATTTCCTAAAGTTTAAAAAAATGTGTTCTGTATTTATTTAAAAAAAAAAAGATTAAGTGGAAACAGTCGCATAGCACATCTACTTTAAAAATGGATCGACCAACAGTCGCCCTGCTGCAGTAAAGAATTTCAATAACAATAAAGTTGCAATTTAATAACACGCCTAACTCCTCCCTTTTGCTCCTAAAAATCAGATTTTCATTCATCTTCATCGTAATTGTGAATAACAGCTTTTTAAAAAAAAAAAAAAAAAAAAAAAGAAAGAATGTAGTTTTCCTTTTTAAACTTTCTTCATCTCCTTCATATCCTACCTCTGCTTCCACATATTTCACTTAATTACTTCAGTGGTGACAATGATCAGACAACAGATCAAAAAAAGATGTTTTTCTCCTCACAGCTTTGCCCTTTTTTAACTTTTCCTTTTGCATTTCAGGCTCCTCGAGAAGCACTGGCAAAGAGTGTGTTGGCAGAAGTACCAGCACAGTTGGTACAGTTTTTAAATACAATGAAGCTGAGTCCACCCAACTCCAACAACCCTGCACCAACCCCTGCAGCGACTGCCTGATTCTTCAAGGAAGAAACCACATACATGACAGTCATATTAGTCTGCAGTTTGGAGTGCAGACCACAGCTTCATCTCATCCTACATTTAACAAATGTCCTTTCTGCCCTTTCCTAACCTTTTGTTGCACCACTATAATGAAATACCAGTATGCAGCTTTGCCAAAGACAACCACCTTAACCGCAGAATGCGTCATGCATCAGCAGTGTCGAGTAAGGAGACCCAGCTGTTGTTAGATATTAACATCCACCTGTGTTAGCTTTAGCTCTTAGTCAGTTTGCAACTTAAAAAATTAAACAATCATTCCATTATTGTCAAAATATATTTGTAGGTTGATCATTCATCGTCTCTATAGTACTCACTGATACTCACTTTTCCCCATACTTTTCTATGCACTCTCCTATAAAACCATCATGTATTACAAAGAGGGCTTCGTTATTTTACTCATTGACATGCCAAACTCTGTGTGTAGATTGTAAACCCTGATCTTATGTTAATTGTAGTTTTGGTTGCACTGTGCCAGTCTCATGACTCTGTGTATTTGTAAATATGCTGTGGCCTACCATTATGGCAGTTAGGTTTTTTAGGCTTTCCTCATGCAGATTAGCTAAAACATGAGGGATTTGCTTAGACAAGGACTTACAACACGGTAACTAAGGATTTATAATCATTTTATTTTTTCACACTATGATTTGGCTGTTGGCTTTTTATTTAGTTCAAGTCATATCTCTGCTTGGAAGAAACTTGCCTCATACATCAGTGTTATAGTACATTAAACATGCTACTACAGGAAGACTTGTTTGCAGGGTTAGGCAGGCAGTCTGTGCATATTAAATGCTAGTAAGTAATTTCTGTTGTGATTTGTTAAATTTTTTTTATGTTTGTAATGAAAATTATAAAGCATGTATCTTATGTGTCGCACTGTCTACAAACTTTAGTGCTCCAACAGAAATGGGTAATGTGCCTTAGTGTTAATGCGTATAAAGTGTATTAAGCTTGATAATAAAGCCTCTTATTCAGTACATCCTCTACAGTCATTTGTTACTTGTGCGTTCTTACGAAATAATCAAAAGTTAGTCATATCATTGGTTTGCAAGGACGACTGAAGCATATTTATATACAGACGATATGAAGATAGAATATAATAGGGGTGTAACGATATGTTTTAACAATGATATGATGTTTATTATTGTACATGGTTTGGGATAGCATACAAGAGCCATATGGGCATATTTACAGTGATATACGATCGGATTCAAATCAACATAGTAACTTTTTTCTTTTTTTTTGCCAAAAATAGAGGAAAATAAAATTCATATTCCTATGCAGTGGTGGAGGAGGTTAAACACTGGAAAGCATGATAAACTGAACTACACAAACATTCAGTGCAAGGCCTCGATTCAGTCTGTGTGGACCACAAACACGGACTGAAAATCTCTCGTTCTTGTGCTTCCCTGCCATGATCCGCCATTATTTAAAGCAACGCTGCTGACAACATTCACATGCCCAGAACATCTGAGAATGAACAAGAGTAACATTTACAATTATTTATCATAAGTGCAAAAAATATGTCCACATAATATTTGATGTGCTTACTACAAGGCACAAGTTCTTAGTATGGATGCAGTCGATTTTTTGCTCAGAAAAACAACTTTAGATTGATACAAGTCACACTAGAAGGACAGTTTGCCGTTTACCCATTGATGTAGTTGGATGGTAGGAATATAAATTGATGCATCAATACATCCACATCGATTACACCACAATATAAATTTCTTGACGACACAGTAGAGCTGGGCGATATGGGCTGGAAATTACACTTAGATATTTTTAGGCTATATTTGGAAACACGGTATATATCTCGTTATCTTTTAATCTCCTGGAAATTTTATTAATGCTAGACCTGGGAGACAGAATCAAACATTACAGATTTTTTTCACTAAATTCCCTCTCTGATGTGACAATATTAAGGGATCATTGTTAACTTTCAAAAATATTAAAGCAATTCCATATTTTATCAATAATCATTAGTAATGTAAAGGCAAGTTGAAACAAGCAGAACCATCTGATAAGTTGAGAAATCACTTGACTGTAATGTAGCCTTTTAAATCAGAAAAAAATATTTCATATCACAAAGTAACAATATTCAATATTTCAGAGGTATGACATAATGTCTTTATAATGTCCAGCTCTTTGTTACAGTGCAAAAATTTTTTTTTTTTGTATTGGGGATAGTGGCAAGTTGTAGAAGAAGTGGCCTAACAGCAATAATTGTAAATGAAGAGATTGTGAAAATTATTTTTGTGACATAATAATCTTGAAAACTTTATCTAAGAAACACTTCTCTAAATTCACATGCTTAACAGGCAAACAGAGCATGATTACAAACATGTACCGTGAGCTTGTAGCGTTGATCCCATTTACTTTGATGGTGAAATGCAGGCTTGTGCTGCCACCTCGTGGAATGACAAGTAAAGAACTGCACAAATACAGACACAACTTAATGTTTGTCCTGTTTGTATGACATGACTGCTAACACCTGTCAAACTATTACACAAACCTAACTTATAATTAATTTCTGTGTATTGTTTCATACAAGCACCATCACCCCCCCCTAAAATATTTTGTTAAAATAAAAGCGTTCTTTAATCTTATGATTGTGCTGAATGTCTCCAGTCCTTCAGTATAAAACACAGCCACCTACTGCAAATGACCACAATCAAACATTTTATTGTGTAAAAGGTAAAGTTGCAAGATAAGCTACAAAGATGCAGCTTGTTTACACATTATTGTCAACAAATAAACAGAGTGACAGTGGTTGTTGTGACATCATTTCAGCATTTGAAGACGCTGTTTATCTCAACCTGATGAACTATTTTTTTTAATATAAAAATAGGCTTTTCTCTTCACGAGGTTGTCAATAACATTATGTTTTTCCTATCTAATAAAATAAAATGTAAATGTTTTTACTTCTGTTCAGTCAGTAAATCCAGTGTGCAGTTTATTCAATTGACTACCCAATCTGTTTTTTTTAAGTACTTGCTAAAAGCCACAGCTGCATCAACTCTCGTGTGTGAATAGAAGATGCACCTCAGAGCTACAAACCTACTGTGACGCTCATCACCTCTTATGTTAAGCAAGACTCAAACATTCGGTGCGTCCTCTTTTGGTGTAGCGGTCCTACACTTTCTACCATCTTGACAAAACTAGCCAGCGATGCACATTTTTCGACATCAGAGGGTCAGAGGTCTCTAGAAGCTCAATTGGCTACACTATGCTTGCATGTCAGGCCAGTACAACCGAAGGCTTAAAATGACTGGAGGTGGAGCCCGATCCGGGTTGTGGTTACATGCGGTGGATGTTGTTGTGATCCATGAACTGCTTGAGGTTCTGCAGGTTGTCCCACCACTTGAAGAGGAAGGTCTCTGCGATGAGGCTGAACCACGGCGTGATCTGCAGTTCGTTGCGCTTGGCCTTCTCCAACATCTCCTTCAGCTCCTCCTTACTCACATAGCAGTGGCTTTTGATTTCATTGGGATCTGGACTCAACTCCACATTCTTTGGAGACATAAAAATGATAATGTTACTGTCCATAATGCAAGTCTGATAAACAAGATGCAGGCACACAGAAACATACAATCCCCCGAAAAAAGCAGGCGTCATGAAAATATAACTATCATGGAAACGATTTGAATTAAATCATATGAAGTTACATCAAGCCACCTAATTGTACGTCATGTTTTGTGCAGTTAGCAGTCTCTCTACTCCCGTGCTTGTCATCACAGCTTGACTCAAACAAGTATCTCTGTGAAGTCAGCCTGCTTTGTCAACAGCGAACTGTGTTGAAGAATGTGCAAATGCTCGGGACTGAGTGACAGATGCTAGCTGTTGGTTGTTGTCCATTCTGATAGATATTTATACCTGACAGAATGACCAACTTCACATTCAATTACATTTATACAGATAATTTTTCTACTTCTCACACACATCTGACCCGAGTATCTAGTGTACAGTGTTTTTGCCAGGGGCAGGTCATTACAAGTGTGAAGCTGAGTTCATCAGACTGGTCTGATAGGATGAGCCACTGGTAGCACCCCCTGAGAGGGAAGCGCAAACTGTCGGAGCACTTTCCACTAAACAACACAGACAACCAACGGAGGCTGGTTGCAGGTACTTGTGACACAAAATAAATGCACACAAATGCACTTTATCTTTGGATTATACTGATGCAGAATGAACAAAAAGACTGAGCTGAGGACATATTGTGCTTTTTATCTTGCATGTCTGTAATTACGTGTCATGCAGACAGGCTATGTAAGGACTTGTTTAAATGGTGTTTGGTGGGATATTTCCAATGAGAGTGCAGGATCAAGTCCTCTTATAGGCTGTGTATTTTTTACTGTTTTGCCACCACTAGCTTACAGAAACAGCTGACAACTGTTAATGTATGATACGGTCGTCTGATGTTGACTGCCAATATTGCTTTGATTGGTTTAGTAATGCCAGTGTGCAGGCTGCTGACAATGCTGTGTATGGTGGGCAACCTTTGCAGTCAGTGATTTTCTTTAGATGTGAGCTGGGTGAAAGAATTATATCTTAATTTTTTACTTTAAGGGACTTGTCTAATCAAAGTAACTGGTGGGAAAGTCGAACATGGGTTGTTGGCAGGTATGATCTCAGCTTGTATGTCTTCCTTACGTGTGAACTGAGTGGGTCTTGTTACGTTAGTGGACCTCTCACACACCTATGATCATGTGAACCTTTTTTCTAAATAATTTTGTTAGCACTTGTTAACATTTTTATTTTCAGGGAGTTTTGTAGTTGAACTTGATCTCCAGAAGAGGATAACATGAGAAGCTGGGGAGAGGTTTGAATTGTACATTTACAGCTGCATTTAAAATTTACTTATCAGGCAGCGTGGATAATAATCATGGCCACAGTTCACCTAACTGCACAATTTTATACCATAGTAAAGAATAATTTAATTTTGAACAAAAGGAAATGATTGTATCCTCGGATTATTGTTGTTTTCATGTTGTGGTTTTGAATAAATCATATATGAAGACTGATAAATAGATGCAAACACAAGCTTCTCTGCGCCGGCATGGAAACCATTTTAACAAAAAGCTCAGTCAAAACATTTTTCTCTCCGGCCCCCATGTTGGTTGCATGAAATATATTAAAGCTTGGATGGCCCTAAACCTTTTAAATTTTAATGAGTATAAAACTGAGGCGCAGATATTTGAATACCCCTCACATTGACCCATGATCCATTTTTAAAGGACACTGCAAAAATATGGGCGTGATAATGGACAGTGATTTTAAACTGGACAAGCAGATAAACTCTGTGGAAAAATCGAGCTTTTTCCAGCTGAGGCTTTTATCTAAGGTCAAGCCATTTTTTATCTCTAAGCGACTTTGAACAGGTTTAACATGCTTTTGTCACATCCAGGCTTGATTATTGTAATGCACTCTGTGTTGGTGTGAGCCAGAGATCCCTTTCACGCCCCCAGCTGGTGCAGAATGCTGAAGCTATTCTCTCGACAAGAAACGCAAGCAAGAGCACATAACCCCTTCACTGGCTTCCCCTTCAATAAAAATGTTGTTGTTTTCTTATAGAGCAGTTCACGGGCTGGTGCCAGTGTATCTGTCTGACCTTTTGCAACCTTATATATCTTTATGGTCCCTCAGGTCAGCTTATCAGTCGCTCCTTGTGGTCCAACTACGCTGAGGCGCAAACTATGGAATAGGCTGCTGTTGCGTGTTAGGCCCCTACACTGCTGATTTTTAAATCATTTCTTAAAACACATTTTTATTATTTACTTTTTTAAATAAAGATATTGTTTGGGCTTTTTGTGCCTTTATTTCTCAGACAGGACAGCTGAAGAGTGGACAGGAAACAGGGGAGAGAGAGGGAATGACATGCAACAAAGGGCCACAGGTGGAATCGAACCCGTGGCGACTGCGGCGAGAACAAAGCCTCAGTAAATATGGGGCCAACCAACTGAGCCACCAGGCGCCCCATTATTTAGCTTTTAACACAGTAGGATGACACTGTCCTGTTGGCTTTGTTTTTATTTTTTCTATTGTGTTTATTGAGTTGATTTTGCTTTGTTTTCCTTGGATGTGTTTTTGTGGGACCATGTTTTAATTGTTTTATCAGTGTTTGTTGTTCTTGTTTTTTAATGTGCTCTATAAATAAATCTGGATTGGATTAGATCAATATGTATGATGTGAACTAAAACAACATGTTCGTATTTTTCTTTTGTTTCTTTTGTTGAACAAATGTAATAAAGTTGCAGTTTTAGGAACACTGGCCAAAGTCTTTTAAAGAAATAATACCTAGCGATCTTTAAGCACTATTCTTTAAAAAAAGAGGGATAAAACATAGCCTCTGACTTAACTCTAAGTTTGACAGATTTTATAGTGCTACCTTCTGCATGAAGAGGATGTAATCAATCTCATGTTCCCCCCATACACCATCTGACTGGGCTTTGTAGTGGATCCTTGTCAGGTATGTCATTTCATCTGGTGTCACCTGAAGAGAAAACAGGGAAACAAAGATCAGACTCACAGAAAAAACATCTCCACATTCTTGAAAAAACATCTTACATTAAAAGCAGAAACCAGGATTCACACACAAACACAGTATACCTGCGCCATGGGGATACCCAGCTCAGCTTCAAGTCTCCTCTGAGCAGCTCTCCTCACTCCCATTGCATCCTTCTCCTCCAGCTCACTGTCAGTGTGTAAAGGATGACTGCAGCATGTGTTTGTGAAACAGCCTGTACACACACACACAGGGAGGCTAAACACACTGAACATACCTACACAGAGTGCTTAGCAAGTTAACAAGTTTCCAGTGCCTGAAGGGACGTCTATTAATATCTGAATCTGTCTGACCAAAGTCCAAACCCAAAAATATCAACATAGAAGGAGTGCTTATCAGTTATTTGACCAATAGTTTCATCCCTAACATTGA
>JAQFJA010000013.1:17516591-17527684 GCA_029874485.1 Naso brachycentron | reverse complement strand
TTTGCCTGATGAAACCAAAAATAAACTGCCAACCCCAGCTTTAAGACAGACATAAGTAAAGAATGTTTACTCCTTTATTAGGGGTGGTGGGGGTTTCCAGACTGTAAAAAAACCCTACTCTAGACTAAACGGTTGAACATGTTCCAAGCAACAAGTTGCAACAGAGGATTTAAAGGAAAGCGTTGTAAATACTTTTGTTGCACTTCTTTAGTGACTCATTATATTACTCACATTCACACACATTTTACAAGTATCATATCTACGTTTACACATGTAGGTGTAAACACGTCACAGAATTATGTACATGGTCATACACAACCTCAGAAACACATCATCTGTGCGTACAGCTGTGATTACTGATTAATGAAATGTGTCAACAATTTAAAATATTACAGCATCTTTTAGCACATTTTGTTGTAAATATCACATTATGAAGCAATAGTAAATTAATGTCTACAGAAGAGTTGGCTGAACCTGCACTCCTGCACAGTAAACATACTAAATTTATGACTGAGAAGCACCATAAAAATCACTATATCATGAGTTCAACTAGCATTCCCTGAAAGGAATGCACCCCCATTCCTTCTCAGTCATAAAGCAAGTTCAAAAAGGTAACAGACTCCCCCAATTTCATTCTCCTCCTTTTCCTTGCCGTTCCACTTTGCGATTGTTTAGATCAATTTTGCAGTGGATAATTTCTGCTGCGCTGCTCACTATCCTGGCATGAAATTGGCAGTGAGGTTGCCTTCAGTTTGCAGGAGAGAGGAGAGGAGGAGGAAAGATGAATGAGAAAGAGAGAGAGACACGCACAGAAGAGATAGAGAGCCCCACAGGCAGTGTGCTGTTTTTAAAACCAGGAATAATCAGCTACATCACAGAAATACAAAAAGAGAGGGTCAAAAGGAACAAGGTAGAGTGGAGTCAAAGGCCCGAGGCACTCCTCACACACAAATACATCTGTTACTGGTGATTCAAAGATGTCACACCCCAGGATAACAACACTGTCAAAAAGCATGTACATCACAGACTGAGACCTGCAACCACTCACTTTTGCAACTGCTATGTACTGTTCAGTGCACAATTCAGTCGACAGCCTTTAACAGGAAGACAAAGCTGCACCGCCTCACTATGGTAACTCAGGAGGTAAACACACTATGCGACAGCACGTGCAACAGAGTTTTTTCTTTGGCAGGCAACAATAGGTGTTTATTTAACACAGTATTTTAAGGCTGTACCTGAGTGGACGGAACAGTGAGGTAGGTGGTGTGCTAACAATCAAACAAAGCATTGCAATTTCCCTGTCAAGAATTGAAGGCAAATTATGTATTGCCCACCAACCAGATCCAAGAGTTTAAGAAAATTGCAATCATATTTTAGAGAAGTACTATAACCAGCCTTTTTTTATTTAGGCTAAATTGGCTGGTTTAACTTCTCTGAGTCAACATTGTATTCAGGCACGGGGGTTCTGGTTTCCTCTGAGGAGAAGCTTTTGTGGCAGATTGACTCCACTCAGCTCCATCCATCACACAACTGCTTGAGTGCTGTGGTGACACAGACATACTGCTTTCAAAACACGCAAGTGGAGTAAATTTATTGGTCATGACTGATGTCAGATTCTGTGACTAAATGAATTCTTCATAATGCACCCCCTGCTTCCAACTGTGCCACAAAACTATGTGCCAGGGAGTCACAAGAAAGGAGCCACAATGTCCTCCTTCAGCAAAGCAGGACGTCATGACCATGCATACGGTGTGTCTCTGCTATGTGGACTAAAGAGGGATTAAGCTGGGCATACACAGTACAATTTTATTATTGTAGCTGTTTAATTCCAACTCACACTGTATGAGTAAATTGGCCGTGATGTAAAGCAATGGCTCACGATTTATGTGCTTACGCTGTACGGTCCGATCGTCAGCCACTACATAGTGCTCACACTATATGTGTAAAATGGCCCATTGGTCCCCGTGGATCGTCCTGGCTATTGAAAATTGTCAAAAAAGATTTGTTTGAAAGTTCAGAGGCAGGTTTATTTACTAACAACAATACTTACAAAGGTACGAGCATGCTGCCTTAATAATTTGTGCTATCCTGTGTGTGGAAACCTCTAAAAAACAGATGTGCCGGCACATATGGACTCGCAGATGGCTTGAAATACGTGGACAGTAATGTTATAGTTTTTGTCCGTTTTGCAGAGAGAATTGGAGGTAGCATTAAATTAAGTTAAGTAACTTGATAGCTAACATTAGCTACACTCTGATTACTGCAGAGCCCCCTTTTTTCCCTTGTTGTGCAGTTGCGTGTCGCCATGGCATTCAGACGCTCTGTCTGCCACTTCAGGCAGGCACAGTGAGGAAAACGGCACTGACGTTGGTGAATCTGGCCGTTGCTCTGCTTCAACTGTGCAAAAATCTGACACGTCAGGATTTATTTCGACCGTCGGCCCTCACTAACCTCTGTACACTGCACAGCAAACGACGCCTGACGAAGCCAAACTTCAGCCCAACTCTAAAATGAGTTGTGGGACTCAATAATCAAGTCAAAAATGGGCTTAAATGTACGATCAGCTTTAAACTGCATTGAGGTTTTAAGTGTACAAGGAATGTGTAAAATCTGAGAGTACTGTATATTTGTTGAACCAGTTCCTTTTTCATATTCATCAATCAGTCCAAGTCTCTGCTTAATGTTGCATTTCCTTTGACCACAACACTATTTCTCTACTTGTTCTGTTTGCATATCATCAAAGTAGCCTCTCACAAGCAGACTGCATCACACTACATTACACAGCGCTGCAGCAGACTGTGAGCCAGTCATTTAGGCTGTTAGACCAGACAGAGTCACCTAAATTTGTAATTTGGTGTAAGAGGCCATGCTTCTGATTGAAACGAAACCTGGAAACCAAAGTATGGTGCTGCAAGGTCAGAGATATGAAACAGGGACACAAAGGGAAGAGAGGAACATTACACTCCATATGTGGTAGTGGGGCTGAGATAGCCAGACTTTTAGTGTCTAATAAGTGTCAAACTCCAAAACAATGGATCCTACATGTCCCATAATGCAACCCAGTATCATCTTTCATTCAACCCCCCTTCAACCCCCTGATATCATCAGGGTTGGAAAACTTCCAGGATAGCTACAGAGGGCATTACAAAACAATTTTCATTTGTTCTTTATGATGTGTGAGTTGAAATGAATGTATGAAATGAGAAAGTGCAACTTAAATTTGTCACATTCTGTACAAAATCCTGCTTTGCAGGATCAAACTGAGACTGGTCTTAAATTACAATGCTGAAATCAAATAAATACTGTTACAGTGTCTATGTCATTATCAGTTACAGAATAGATGTTGAGTACCCAAAGGAAACTGATTTCACTGGAGGTTGCTGTTATATTTACTTTTATTGGAGAGAAAACTCTGTTTAAGAGGCTTCCCCACATTTTTAGGTGTGATAAAAGCATCTAACACACTGTAGCAAATAGTGCACTGAAGGGATGCTAATGAGTGTAAATGAGGACATCAATTATCCACACTTCCAAACAAAAAATGCTTGCATACCAGCCCATCTATGTATAAAGTATTAAGTCTTTGATTGTGGTTTATCATTATTTCTCATGACAACATTAGAGCTGTCAAAGTTATCACAGTAATAACAAGTTAACGCAAATTTCGTTTAATGCCACAAATTTTTTGATGGGCCATTAATGCCCATGTTGGATGATTATGACCCTCAGCCCGCCCCATAGTTTGGGAAATCAGGAAGCAGTGTAGCAGCAGCAGTAGTAGTAGCAGCTTGGATGGCGAGCAAAAACAAACCTCCCTGAGCAGAAATGGATAAAGAACAGGGTAGGGCTGCCAAGTATTCGCAGCGAGGCAGCAGCGAGGCAGCAGCGAGGCGGCAGCAGCGAGGCGGCAGCAGCGGCGGTGTGGTGGAGTCTGTGCTGGATAGTTTGCAACGAAGATACATGGACGTATTAGGTACATTTAGAATAGATTAAAAACGTGCAATTACTTTGCGATTAAGCTTCAGTAAACTATGAACAATCATGTGATTAATTGCAATTAAATATTTTAATCCACTGACAGCCCTAGACAACAAGTGTTAATTTCATGTGACTCATCAAGAGGGCGGTAACACAGCAGCATTTACAGACCAAGCTCAGTTCTGAGGCCAGTGTCTTGTACTACCAGTGTTCCTAACGCCCAATTCAGGCTAGAGGATTTTAGCCCTGATTTTGCTGTCTACGACAGTTTTTGGAGATTATGAGCAAAAAGCCTCAGATTGTAGGCAAATCAGAGCACAGTCCCGTGAACGACAGTCGGCATATGCGAACTGCCCAGGGATGCAGTTACGAGCTCGCCGACAGTGTCACTGACAGTCATAAGATATCTAGCATGCCAAATATCTGGCCCAGTCACAGGTGTGTACGTACAAAGGCTGGACTGACCATCAGTGGCAATGGGACTTTTCCTAGTGACCTGACCTGCTAAACAGCACCGCAGGCAAGAGCTAAAAAAAAAGGCCCAATAACACTGGCCAGACGCAATTTACGTCAAAATTCACACATCAGCTCATACAGTAGCCTACATGTGCCACACCTAGCAAAATAAACAGCAGTGTGAGGGTCTAGTTGTGTTTATTTGTGCTCAACTGTTGTGAAATGACCAAAATATAACTTTTGTTAACTTTGTTACCACGCTCCTTCTCTTTTATTCAATTTAAGCTTGTTTGACCAGAGCTGCTCTCTCTCTCTCTCTCTGAGCAGCACAGAGCAAAGCGAACGAAACAGGAAACATTTTACAACGACAACAATGCTTGTCATCAATGACTTTTCAGGTGGTAGACTGCAGCATTAACATTGTGCTGGAGCTGTTTTTGTAGGCCTTTCCCAGTGAAAGGATTTTGTAGTGTGTACCGAAGTACATAAGGACAAATATTTCACTTGAGCATTTCAATTTTAATTACCTAATATGTCTGTTCTACTACATTTCTTAAGTTAATATGGCACTTTTTACTTCATTACATTTATTTGACAGCTTCTGATATCTTAGTTGATTAATATTGTAAACAGGCTAAACTTCTCCAGCTTACTGAGTCATTTGGTCTTTGATTGAGTTGTGAGAGTGGAGCTGTACCCAGTGTTATTTTTTGACATTCAAAGATTTTATTGAAGTTTTTTAACAAGGGTTCTAGTGTCTGCCCCACACGTCAACCTCCTCATCCCTCTAAATGATGAACTTTTGCTTTGCCTTACTTGAATAAGTTGGCCCAAAGGATCATTTAAAGGTGAAATGTAAGATAAGTTAGGACAAATCCTCTTTTTAATCCCAAAAGGTTAAAAATATAAACTTTGAGCCCTCCTTCAGCCGATAAACAGCTCTAGATTGGGGCACGTATATGGTGTGACTCCAGGTGTTTATTCTTTAGAGAGCTTTAGCGCTGTACTGGATGTCAATTTTTGACAACATTTGAAGCTTTTAGTGAGGTTTTAATAAAAAGGTTTGAATGGCTGTCATCATATTTTACGACATCATCATAAATTGATTAAAAATACCCCACTTTATTAGAAGGCCCTGAGCTTCATAAACTGCCTAGAAAAAGCATTTTCTTACTATGTTTTTTTTTTTTAAAGATTCTCACACTTTTCTACAATCCTGGAACAAGTTGATATTTAAGCAAATATATAATCTTATTGTTCAAAAGTTCTTCAAAGGAGAGCTGTAATGATTTTCTGTCTTTTCTGACCTATGACTGTTGTTACAATGTCAGATACTCGTGTTAAATGATGCTAAAGTGTCACATAATGAATTAAAGTTACATAATGAGGCTGTTTCAGTTGGCTCTGCACTCTGTGTTTTACAGGGTTTTTTAAACAGTGTTTTTCCGGTGACGTTAATGCATGCTGGAATTCTCAATATGGGCATATCAGCATGTGCAAACTGGCCCGTGCCTGCTCCCTCCCCCACCCTGCTCAGACACATCTGCACTCTGCTTCAGGGATTATTGTCAGCCCCTTGGTTGAGACGGCTCCAATAAAGTGTTTTTTTTGAGTGAATGAAGGACAGTTAACTTTGTTAAACATTCCTAAAGAGACTGGCATCAGACAGAAGTTGATAGGGTTCCTGTTTCTTGTGGATTTATTCCATGTGGATTTATTTACTTCCTGAACAAGCACATGAGCTGGATTAATGGCTAAACTGCTGCTATAGAACCGCATGTTGCTTTGTTGTGTTGAAGAGTGAAAAGCGCAAGCTGTAAGTGACATTATATCAGTGCCCTGGCTGTGTTTATTATGTGTTAGTAAAGGGTTTGTGAGTGCAGCGCAGTGTCAACGCACCCATGAGGGAAAGAGAATGCAGAAAATACAAGGAAAAGAGAGGACATGAGATCTACAGACTTTATAGTTCCGTCACTTGCATTTAGCTGGTATATGCAGGTATTAATAGTCCAATATATTAATATACAGTATATAATATGTTGTATATAATACAATGAAACACAATGAAAGGGGTGATTCTGCATATTAAGTACTTTTAACTTTTAGGCTATGGTACATTTTGGTGATGATACTTGTTTTGTTTTTCTAAAGCAATTCCAATGCAGGACATTGACTTGTAACAGAACACTTGCAAGTGTTCTATTTTTGTTTTTATGTGACGGATGTTTTTTTTCCACAACTGCTATAAAACCAGAAAAACCTGTTCAAATATGTAACCTCAAATCAGAATGGCTCAAACTTGTCCTGGCTGGGTTGATCAATTCTAATCATTGAGCTTCCCCAGAACTACTCAATAAACACAGTCAGCTAAAGCAATGGTTCCCAAACTTCTCAGCCTGGGACCCCCAAAATAACGACACCAAAGACTGGGGACCCCAGTTGACCTTGGAGGTGGCACATAACATTATGCACAGCCTTGCACACACACTATAAAGCCTATGGAAACACAAAAGAGCAACAGCTGATTTATGACAACGTATAACAAAGAATATAACCAGAATTTCTACAATGATGGATTAAATATGCAATTTTAGATTATTTTAAAATTTATTTGTTCATTGGAAGGCATCTCGCAACCCCCCCATGTCTTGCGATCCCCCGGGGGGTCCCGACCCCCACTTTGGGAACCACTGAGCTACAGCAACTATCTTTATGATATTAGGGACACCACCTCAACAAAAAAAGCAACTTTCATAGTGATCCATTATAACAAAAGGCAACTACAACTGACAGGCACTGGAAAGCGGTTATTTGAATCCCTTTATTCTGTATGGTTATAAAGAAGGGGAAATGTTTCCTAATATGCCACCCATTATCGGAGCACCATAAAGCAGACATTGAAACATTTTTTTTGTAACACTGATGACCTCTCAAGGACAGCTTTTAGTCAACTCATTGATATGCCATTTAGGTTGAGCTCCACCAATCTTATTTTCCATGTGTTCTTTCATCCCAAGATGTTGGATGATTGTGTTGAATGTCATTTAACGCATGTCTCTTGAATCATAGACAGTCTCGGAAAATGCTCAGCATTTGCAACAACGAAAAAAGAAACTTGGCAGGAGTACAGAAAGCACCCTGTTGAATCTTTATTAGCTTTAACAGGCAACTGCTTTGAACATATAAGGGTGTCTTTGTGAAATGCTGCTGAAGCTCTTAAATCTCTCGCTCTGCTGCAACACACCCTGGACACATCTCTGCTAGTTTTTTTTCCCT
Organism: Naso brachycentron; assembly: GCA_029874485.1. Classification (NCBI taxonomy): domain Eukaryota; kingdom Metazoa; phylum Chordata; class Actinopteri; order Acanthuriformes; family Acanthuridae; genus Naso; species Naso brachycentron. The sequence goes on along the minus strand of JAQFJA010000013.1, from coordinate 17,519,974 downwards.
CTTAGCAAGCTGTTTTGTTGCTGTATGTTATTATTTGGTGTTTAAATTTCTTTGCAGCCGGAAAACCAGACAAAGAGTGGAGAAAAATCCCTATTTGAAAATAGATATGCAGACTAAGAACCATAGCTTAACCATCATTTGTAATCAACTTGTTTGAAACCCTTTGCTCTCATCTCTGTCTTTGAGTCCCTGTGGTATTTTTCCCCACTCGGAGTCTCATCACCCTGCTAAATAAAAAGCCTTAGAAGAAGCTTCTCTCATCACACCCAACAAACAAGTTAAAAAAGGAGGGGGAAGGGGGTCCTTTTTAACATTTTCCATGTGGATGTTTCTGATTTTTCATGTCTCTGAGCACATCTGAACACTGTTTACCATCTCCAGGCACCCAACGCTATCTCAGATAGATTCAAATGAGATTTTCCACACTATTTGACAATGTGTGCTGGGGGTTTGCTTTGGTGGTCGTCTCACAACTCTCAGCCTGGTGGCGAGGCTAATCTCACTCAGGATGCAGCTCAACTGTCTCGGCCGGACTTCAGCAAGGGTGGGGGGCTCACTGTCTGTCTACGGTTCAAAGACGGACCCCGATTAATATTCTTGAAGCAAAAGCAGAGGCATGAGACATGCAGAGAGAAAGAGAGAAAAGGGGTGGGAGGAGGGAGAAACAGAACAGGACTCCCCAGCGTTCCTGTCAAGTTTGGTGTCTGACTGTACAGACTCCACCACTCCGCCACCACACCGCCGCTGCTGCCGCCTCGCTGCGAATACTTGGCAGCCCTACGTCTGGATCTCTGAAGATAACATGTGCTATTAATAAACAAACAGAAGCAATTACTGGGAGGCAGAGGAGAGGTGAGGGATTGGATTAGGTCAGGATGAGCGGCAGTCTCACTGAAGTCTAAACTGATGAGCTGCAGCACTCCAAAGACAGCAGAGATACCAATCCCTCCTCACTGACCCCTGCACACCCACAGCCTGCAGCCTCACAGGGAGATAACGCTCCTCTGTGTGTGTGTGTTTCTGCCTGTGGACTATTGTGCGCATTTGTGTGAGGTCATTTTTGTACTATGTCCTACTAAATGTGAAGGACTCATCGGTTTTGGGACATTACTTCCACTGTTTGTCTTTCTATCTAATATTGTTGCTTTACTTGTAATAATGCTGGATGCTTTTTGGCCTCTGCCCTATGTAGGGGACAGCAAAGCAAAACTGCATCTACTATGCCCGAACTGCTAAGTTGGTGAGATATTTGGAATGCACCGCCTCCATCAGAGATGTGCTTTTGTGTGAAGTTGGTGATGGCCTGTTCAAGAAGCACCTTCCCGTTTGCCACTGTGAGTACATCTCCAAGGTTTAAAGACAGGGAGAGACCCTCTTGTTGAAATCCATGTGCAATCCGGTTGCGTTTGACTTTCCGTTTGTCCATCATTTTGACAGACAGAGATGAAAAAAGTCTGTCATAATCATAATCAATTGCTATCTGTCATTGTAATTTAATTTTTTAAAATGATAAGACTTTACAAGTTTGCATACATTCATTTTTATTTTAATAAAATAAACATTCCAACCTACAGATTAAGCATTTAAAACATGGCATGAGGAGAAAGGTTGAACAGTTAACAATGATTGTGTGCTCACTTTTCATGTAGACACACATTGCGCTCTGTTAAAAACGGCACCTCCCATTTTTCTTGGAATTTAACTGCTGTATGAACTAAATGAAAAACCACACTAAGCAGATGAAATGATTTTTTTCCACACAGTAACAGCAGAGGCCACCAAAAATGTTGTGTCATTGAGTAGAAACCATCAGGGCCTACATTTAAGTCATGAACAAACCACCGACAAAAAAATGAACTGAATTTAACTGAACTGACCTGCCGTGGCCTAACCTGAACCCAGACCTTCCCCCTGGTTCATGCAGATTTAAAATGTGCGCTCGCTTGTGTGTGATCAAATGCATCAAACCTGATTGCTGCAGAGGCAATTGTCATCAGCTTTTGTGTTTTTCTCTCGGACAGACGACTTCTCATCGCAGTTTAAACTTTGTTCTGGAAGCTGAAGCCACGCTCTGCTGCTACACTGAATACTGAGATTTCTAGTCAGTAGCTAATTAAACTGACACACCCGCCGCTAACTAGACAGGGGTGTGAATTACAATCTGTCAAATGACGGAGGGCCTTCAAAATTTTCCCTCATTGTTAATAAATAACGTCAATGACGGAAAATATTCAGTTAATGCCACCTGTGGTGCCATCTACATGAAACATGGCAGTGCAGACAGCCCTATTCAGTGTGATGAGTGTCAATGACATGCAGAATAGTGATACACCCTGTCTGTTCATAAGGTTCTATCTGTTGGAGATTTACTGGCAAAAACGTCTAAGGACTGGTGAAAACAGTGTAAAGAGTGTTAGCTTTGTTACGTCTGACCTCCTTCTGGTAATATTATTTTCTTGTTCTTTCCCATTTTACTTGATGACCGCAGGAAGTGAGGTGAGCTGAGTGTTTCATTTAATGTTTTTAACCCCTGTGAAGTAAGGCCATGATTTCACCCACATCTAGGTAGTGGTCTTTGGATTTTGTTGGCATACGTCTTTGCTGCAGCTGCTTTGATTATTAAGAAGGTGGGCTGTAACCAACCTAGTCTACATAAAACATTCAGTGGGCTTGGTAATGAAATAGAATTAAATTTATTATACTCTAGGCTAGGCTTGGGCTGGTGTAAAAATTTCTAAACCTGTTTTAAATTAGGCTCAATACCGGACCTAACTGGTAATGCTGGCTCTCACCACTAGGAGTCGCATGCCACCCATTTAACAGTGCTTCTGACTGGAGCGTAGCCCTTGAATCTGCAATGCATGACAATACAGAGCAGCACAAGAGAAGAGCAACTGAATCGAGTGACACAAAATGTTTTCATTTCTCATAGCAAACAAACATGTGACATCGTCCATCAGTGTACATTCTATCTGTCGCATTTCTGCACTCAGACACATAATGCCTTTTTCTCTCAAGCAAATCACACTATTTGCCACGTTACTCCGTTCAGTTGCATGCCTCCCATAAATACACGCACATAAACTGAACACAGCAGACATGTGGTGTCTTTTGCCCTCCCCTTTCACAACGCAGTCTTGTAAGACAAAACAAAAGCATCATGAACAAGTTGGAGTTGAGTCTGTTTATGTTAACCTAACGTTAGCTCGTTTGAGGAGGGGGTGCTCAGCATTTTCTGTCGTTAACTATGGTTGGCAAACATTTTTGCTGCACTATATCAGTTGTGGAAGTCCTAAACAGGCTGAAAAACTTAACAACATCGTGTCCGTGTTAATAAAGTCATCTCCTGGTCTGTTGAGTTACAAACAGCCACACTTGGGACG
>JAQFJA010000013.1:17505221-17516491 GCA_029874485.1 Naso brachycentron | reverse complement strand
CATTCTGCGCTCGTTGGGCCGCTGGGTGTCGGAACATGTTGCTGCTGATGGATGCCAGGATCTGGCTTACTGATAAACGCTGGTATTGCTTATTTGCATAACACAAAACCAAACTGGTAAAACCTGAAACCTTCCTAAGCGTACTCTAGGCCAAGCTCTATAAGCGCATTTACTTCTACTCATGAGGCCTGCTTCTTCTGCGACGCTTGCTGTAGGGGGTTGTGGGATAGCAGGTACCAGGTTTGCTGTCTTTTATACTCTGCAGGCTCAAAACTTTGTAAGTATGTCCTGACTGGCTGGTTATGCATAAGCACATTTGAACAGTTCAATGTGTGCATGCTATTGAAGGAATATACCTTTACAGTCCAGCAGAGGGCATTGCCTATGATTGTAGAACTAGGGCCACGATATTGTAACCTTCATTTTGGGTCTGTTTTGATTGTGACTTATTCTAATTAGGGGTGTAACGATACATTTTAACAACAATACGATGCGGATAAGGATACATGGTTGGCGAAAAGATCATGAATGGTATGGACTCATTTAGAGCGATATGATATGATACAATTCAATGACTAGAGATCGCTATAGTAACGTGTTTTTGCCAAAAAGTACAGGAAAAGAAAATGCCTTCTTCTATGCAGTGGCAGAGGAGATAAAACACTGGAAAAGCTTGATATTCAGTGCAAGGCTCTATTTCATTTGTGTGGAACAGAAACACTGAAATTTCCTGTTCTCTGTTCTTCTGGTGCTACCCTCTGATGCAATACGCATGCTTAGAATTTGGGACAATGAACTGAAGTAATGTTACAAACTATTTACCTTTACAACTGCGAAAAATACATTCACATAACAACGTTTGACATGCTAAATACAAAGCACTAATAGTACTGATACAAGCGATTTTTGCTTTGAAAGACGATTTCAGATTGATACAAGTCACATAAAGAGGACGAACTACTGTTTATCTATCAATGTAGTTTGATTTTAGGAATATAAATTGATGCATTGATACATTGATGTGTCGTTACTCCCCTTAATTTTAATGTATACAAATAAAAAGTGGGTCAACATGCTCTACACTTTCAGTTTTGTTTGGGGTTTTAGGTGCCTTTCACTGTATCCATGGGGCGTGGTGTGTGTATGAACGTGTACATACTAGGGCCCGACCAGTATGGGATTTTTGGGGCTGATGCTGATACCGATATTAGGGAGTAAGAAAATTACGAAGTTCAACATATCGGCCGATATTCTAAATATAATATTTAGAATGCAATTATCAAATACGTGTGACAAAGACATGTAATGGAGGCAGGATATCTAACAAGCTTTATTCCAAACATCAGTGCGCTGAACAGTTAACACTTCACTTAAAACCAATTAAATGATGGCCTGCCCTCTGCTGGACAAATTATATGGTTATACAATTTAACATTACTGGTCCAAGGATTTTTTCAAGCTTAAATGAACAGTTTTAATATGGGCTCTAATTGAAGAACATATACGCCGATACTGATGTATCTGCAATAGGCCAATATTGGTCGAAAAAATCGGCGAACTGATATATCGGTGGGGCCCTTGTACATACTGTATGGATATCAGTTTGTTTTTTGTGCGCTTTGTATGCGTGGGAGGCCTAGATGTAATATGCAAAAAACAAACTATGCATGTGTAGTGATAACTTGTGTTTTGTGTTTTCACACTGAAGGAAATCAGCAGCGTGAAGCTTCTTCCACCTGACTGTTCCTTCAGTGTGTCACTCAGTTGGGTTTCAGATTAAGTTTTAAGCTGATCTAGTTAAGATTTTCACTGTAGCATCTGGAACTCTGGTCAAAGCTGCCTGAGCACAGCAAGTCCAGCATGCAGTGGGGATGACTGACACTCACCACCATGTCTCATTCTCCTCAGAGACTCTGAATAGTCAATAATTCATCAAGACGGTATATTCTCCTGCACGAATGCAAGGTACAGCATGGAGTGGAAACTCTCTCTCTCTTCCCACGCTCAGTTTATCATTTCTCTCTCAATCTAGACTTCCTTCCCCTTCCCGTCTCTCTCTTTACCTCCCTCACTTACTCTCTCTATATTGCACCACTTCAATAATTCAAAGTGATATATAAAAGTCAATGACATTTTCCATACCTCGGGTCATTACGATGCCTGCCAGGGATTTGTGTCGAGCGTGCGCAGGACTGCAGCCGCCCACCAGCGAGCGGTACTTCTCTCTCACCAAGTGGAATATCGAATCGGCAAAGTCCTGAAAGACACAATCGCTCCATTAATTCCTGCTAGACACAACCTACACAGACTGACTTCACAGGTTTCATTTTGCATATAAGATTCCATTAATCTGTTCAGGTAATACAGTAAGTGTTTGAGAGACTGGTCTAAAGCTCAACCTGTTTCACTATGAGTATATTCAAAACCAGTCGAATATTTTCTGTACAAAACCACCATGCTGCATGTTGAGTAACAGCAGAATTATCAAACAGAAAAAAAGAGGTCTGAGACAAAACAGTTTGTTTTTGTTATTACATGCCATGCAATAACAAAAACAAACAACATATATTAAAAACTTCCTCTCTTATATAACCGAGATTGCGTTGGGAGCTATCTGAGGTGAGAAATCCATGTTCTCCTCTATTGTGGGGTGTTTTTAGTCTGCACAGAGTCTGCCTTTGGGAAACACTTTTTACTTACATATGTACAGGGCAAGTATACCCTTGGTATTTCCCCAGTGCAAAACCGCCAGTATCCAACTATCACTCAACATCGTGTACATTAAAGGGTCTGTGGGGACACATACAAGGAATTTTGTCTTCACGTTGTCGTTGCTTAAAGGTTAAGGTAACAAAAGGGACATAAACTGCAATATAAGTATATTTTAATATACTGTGTATTTCTTTTAGGTTTCAAGTTTGAGAGAGGTGCAATTTAACAGGGATGGATGGTGTAAAGAAAGGCTGCTCTAACACAGAAACCCTGTGTCAGCGCCGTGTTGAAAGCTCACCAATAACCCGCCTTCTCTTGATTTAATGTTATTTACACAGAACCAAGCAGCGCATCTTTAAGTCGCGTCTCAAAGCTGAGTCAGTCTGTCATTTTTCACAGCAAACAGGGATCGCAGATTCAAAGGAGACATCACCGGTGCAAGGATTACTAGCAGCATCGTCAGCTTCGTCTGTTAAGATATGCCACATGGGCACCAGACAGTTAAATAAGCGACTAAACTGCGTAAAAACGGTAGGAAAACACTGACAATAATAACATAACTGTCATTTAATCCATCCAGAAGAGAGCTGCTTTTTGTTGATTTCATTTAGCCTAAAGACGCCCGACAAGCAACACATTCTTGTGTAAAGTTATGTGTACAAAAATCCCCAGGCTACATGTTTACAGTGGGCAATTTTCGTCGCGTACACGTGTACGTTTTATGATCAAAATAGAACAAAACAAAACAAACAAGCAAAAAAAAGGCGGTGAGTTTTTCACAGATCAGCAGGCTGCTGCCTGTACCAGACTGCCCCCCTCCCTCACAGCTGTGCACTGCATCAAGTGAAACAATAAGTCCGCTCATTTATAGTGAATTCAACTTAGACTTATGGATTGCCTATTGCTGTTAAGTTTTAACTGACATTATCTGACAGTGTGAAGTGAATTACCAATTCCATGCAAAATTTTTTAATGGAGCATATACGGTATATCTATATACGTCTTTAATAGCTCTCTCTGACAGAAAGAACAGAGGACATTGTGCAATTTTCATGCTGGTTAACAAGGTAAGCAACCTCTCTTTGTGCCATGAATCAACCCTAATATGACCTGGTCTTTTAAAATATATGATGCAGACTGTTAAGGAGCTTTTAAAGAAATAAAACACTTATATAACAAGAACTCTGTTATTTCGTTCACCCACACTTCTCAGAAATCAACTAAATCCACACTGTTCAGCAGATGTTGCAAAGAAGTGGATAATATTCATGCCTCTCAAAACCTATAATGCTCATTACTTTAGTGGTAATTAAGGGCTTAGTCTCTGAGCGGCCTTCACGCTAACTGTAGAGCATAAATGGATCACCGGGAGATGGCAACAGAGTGGCAGCAGAGTGCGCCTTTTGGACAGATTGAGCCCCCAGTAGCTAAAAGGACATCAACAGATGCCATGCTGACGGACGCATAGAGTGAGAGCGGAGGAGAGAGATTAAGCATGAAAAAATCAGTGAGAGGGAGAGAGTGCCTGAATTAGTGAGCATATTGCACATTATAGCCCTCATCAGGGCTGTGAAATATTCTCACAGTTGGAACTTGCGGCTGAGGTGCACACAGCTTATGGTGTGGTGGGTGGTGTGTGTGTCCATGTGTGTGTACTAACATGCACATATTGTTGCTCTGACACTGGTGTCAGCCTGAAACAGAAAAAGAACAGAGGTGCTGTGCAAAGTCAACAGTGATTAACTTCTAGCACTTTGTTTCAAGAGTTGAAACAATCCCCTCACGCACTGTAATACGCACATGACAGATCACTCCTGAGACAAATGTAGTTCTCATTAACAGCTTGCAAGTAGCACAACAATAATTCTTTTTCTCTGAACTTTTTGTCTCATGTTGTTTACTAAATGCCTTAATAACTATTCCATCTATGCGCATGTTTGCTGAGCTTTAACTCAGTGTAGCTTCTGTCGCCTGGGGACAAAAGAAACAGAAAAATAAGTGGACAGGTTGATTCTCTATAACTTCAGCTGATTAAAGTAACCAATAATACTCAGAATTTAATCTATTTAACTCCTTAAAAAAGTTACTTCTGACAAAATGATTTCTAGCATAAAAGTTAAAGTAGTACAAAAGTTAGTTACCTTGTGTTATATTTAAGTATATATGTAAGACCTAATCTAAAATGTTTACATGTTTATTTTGCTCTAGTCTATCATCGACTCATGGCAGAAGGGTTCAATAGTAGAGAAATGCCTGCTTGTGCTGTTTCACTTACCATGGACTCTCTTCACAATGCTAATGGCCATCAGGAACTCTAGAAGACACTAGGGTTATAAGAGACCTGTTATTCCCTGTGCCATACAGGTCTTGAACAATGAATGACTTGTAAGCAGGTTAATTTATACGTATAGATTGTAGGTATTTTTGCACTTTTGACAAGCTGCTGCCTGCTCTGTTGCACCTCTGCATTGTATTGTATATTGTTATATTTTTTTGGTGTGCCGTGACATGTGTACTGTTTTTATTGTTCTTTGGGAAGAGAAGCGAAAGACAAATTTCCACCAAGGCGGACAATAAACTAAATCTAATCTAATCTAATCTAATCTCTGGTGTCTGTCAACAGTCTGATGCACTAAAGGTACATGTGCAGCAACTACCACATTCCATGTCCCAAGAGCCAGCTTGCGAAGCCAGGGGTCAGGACGCCCAGGTCCCCACCCTCGCCTGCTGCCCGTCCTACACTGCACCCAGTCCCTCTGGCACCTCCTATGGGTGGTCAGCCTACAGGAAGACGGACCCATGTTGCCTTTTCAGGGTGTGCCGAACCGGGCGCCATAGGTAAAGAGCCGGTCACTAGGCACTCACCCATAGGCCCCTTCCCCAGGCCTAGCTCCAGGGTAGGGCCCCGGTACCCCTCCGGGCAGGGTTCACGTGTCCTTGATTATATTGTCCATAAGGGGTCTATCTCACCTTAGAGATAGGGTGAGGTACGCAGACATCCGAAGGGAGCTCGGAGTAGAGCCATTGCTCCTTCGCATTGAAAGGAGCCAGGTGGTTCGGGCATCTGGTTAGGATATCTCCTGGATGCCTCCCTTTGGAGATTTTCTGGGCAAGTCCAACAGGGATGAGACCATGTCGCAGACCCAGAACTCGGGGGATTATATATCTCATCTGGCCTTGGAACAACTCAGGATCTCCCAGGAGGATCTGGGGAGTGTTGCCTGGGTGAAGGATGTCTGGAGTGCCCAACGGAGCTTGTTGCAATCATGACCGACCTCGGATAAGCGGAAGACAGTGGATGGATGTAGCAACTACTGATGTGATACGACACAATTCACACCCCAATCACGATGCAGTGCATTCAAATCAATGTAATTCAACACAGCGCAATTTGATACAATACAATGTGATTGGACAATGCAAAGGAATGATTTTAATTATAATCAATATTTATCCAATAATAGCTAAAATGAGAAAAAATGCCAAAATAATGTTAAACTAAAACATTACTCCGCTAAAAATGTCTTTAAAAATGACTGAAATGAGAAATGTGTGTTATTATTAATGTGTTCTTATCTGTTTTTGGTTGTCTGTTAAATCTTTCAGCATGAACACTGCAGTACACACTCCTAAATGATGGTGTTGCTGTAGAGTGGAAGTTATAAAGTTTTAACCCTGAACATAGCAGGTGTCATCTTTGTTTTGAGCAGACTTTCCCATAGACCAAAACACCCTTGTTATTGAAAACTACGCAAAATTAAGTAAAAGAAATGTTCTAGCACCATGGACAACAACCTTGGCGTCCTGGCAAGTACTGTTTTTTTGCCAGGCCTATCAAAATATCTAATTATTGAATCGGTCACATTCCTAAACAAATGCATAAAACATCAAACGATCAGATAGATTAGATTTTACAGATGCAAACATTTAACAACTGATGCATCTCGATTTCTTTCCAAAATGGGTCCATTCACGGCTGCTCTACCCATGCACTTCCATTTTGCCTGGGTGTGTCTGAGTATTGATACGAATCGGTTAATCTTCCCATCCCTAGCAGGCACGCTTTAAGAGATTAGACAAACCATGTTCAGGATTTCAGAATGCTGTAATGCCAGAGATGACGGATATGTGACACATCACTTGAGTATTTTGTCTTGATGTTGATGTTATGTTTTTTATGACTTGTTGTAAAACCAATCATCCTTCTGGGACAATAAAGACATGCTACTACTACTACATCTACTGCCTCTTCTCACTCAAAAGTCAATCATGTGCTATACAACAGCAAAACTGTATATATATCAAGCCAATCATGTTTGCACTCTGGGTTGAGCTGTAGAGGAAGCTGGTGTTGTGGACCGTTAAGCACACGTAGCTAAGGAATAACTGTGGGAACAAAGGTGGTTTTACCTTGTTTTGGGGGAAAATAAACAAACATTTTAAGCATTTTTAATCTGACTTCTTGCTGATTCTGTATATGTGGTTCTTATGTTCCATACCATGACCGCTGAAAGTGAAGTTACAACTTTTTACCCATTCATCTCGTCACGGTCTGGTCTTGGTTACCTGAAATTACTGCTCAGTTGCATTGCTAAGGCTGCTTAGTGGTTGGACTTTCCTAAAAGGACTTTTATTTTTTATTTTAAGTGAAAAAAAATTTCAGTTATCTACCTAAACAACAGATGTTTGTTTAAAAAAGGCAGACTATGGCTGACTTTCTCAGTGTTTCGAGTCTCTTTCAAAACTAAAACCCTGTAAAAGACAAAAACACCGGCAGGTATGACCTTATTGCACCACCAACTCATTAGTTAAGTAGGATGGTCGCCAGTTTTAGGATTTTTGCACAGGGGAAAGGACCGCCCTATTATATAGATGGGTGTGAAAAAGGAGTAAGTGCAATTATTTAACCCAGTGGTTTTTAAAGCTGGTCCAGACACCAACCAGGACCAGGCATAAGACACTTCACCATTTTCTGCCATTTTTGGAGGTTGGAACACAAGAAAGGGCAAGCTGTTTGATTGTAATTTTAATTTATAGTGCCCCTTGTTTAAACACTGATCGAAGATTTTTTAACTTTCAAACCCAGAAGTAAAACATACTCAAAAAAGGGTTCCGTCAGACAAAGTCTTCTCCATTCTGTAACATTGAATATTTATGTGAAAATCCTCTTCCTTTAATTTTCAACTTGTCAGGCAGGAAATCAAAAACCTTGTTGAGAAAAGTTTTGTTTTAAGATTATTCTCAGGATTTAGTCTGCCCGGATGTTGCAAAAACACCTGATTGTGTAGAGGCACAAGTAACAAAAATGTGGGGGAAAAAAAACCTGCCATGTTCCTTGTACCTCAAAGTGACATCCAATTAATTCTAACAGAATCGTGCTCAGCTTGGCAGCGTCAGCTGGTGTCGGTCACAGTCTGAACCCAGAGTCAAGTCCTCCATCCCTCCTAAAGGCCTTTTCATTGATGACATTACAGAGGTGAGAGGAGGTGGCAGCTCAGAAAGGCCTGGAGAGCAAAGGTGGAATAGACCCTGGCAAGCAGCCCAGCATTGGGTCCCTCCCTCATGCCTCCTCCTCCTCCTCTCCTTTTGTTCTTTCTCCTCACTTCCCCTTCACCTTGCTTTGTCAATTCATGTTTCCTCTTCCTCTCTGCCCATCTTTTTAAGTCTGTCTCTTTAGATTCTGGTCTTGCTTTTCATTCCTTCCCTTCTCTGCTCTTTTCTCTTCCCCCTATAACCAACCGGCCTCCTCCTCTCGCATTGTCAGGTTTCTCTCTCTCTCTCCTATGCTGGTGTGTGATAGAGGGCAGTGATGTGCCAGGACTCAGAGCCAACAGTGAGTCAGAGCCTATAATTTCCTCATCCTGTAAACTAGAGTGGTGAAACAAGATAATCTACATCATCTGACACAAGAAAACGGGTGTTATCTACAGCAGTGGCTTCCTTTGTAACAAATAAACCCTTTGCACTCTTTTTTTCTCTGTTTATATGAGCTAATATCTAAATACATACACCTGCATTTCTCACGTGTTCCTACTCATTTTTCTTAGTGTACATGCACAGTCATACACACTCTTTTTCTTCAGCAGGGAGTTGAGTGCCATCATCAGTGTGGGCCTAATGTGGCAGAAAAACGGGGCCAAGGATCTCGCTCCTCAGTCAGATAGAACATCAGCGCAACCTGCCACACAGCAAGAAGTGGGCTGGCATGTGGCCGGCTGCCTTCGTCCTGGACGTGCTTCAAGATTAACGCCGCTCCACATAGCTGCATTTGGGAATTTGTTTTCTTTTTTTTAACATCCAAATCTGTTGTGTGTATTAATCTAATATGCTCTACTTGAAATATATCCCAGGTAGAAACTGCTCAGAGCAGAAACTGCTGTCGTGGCTGTTGTGTTCTACAACCACCTGGTGTCTTTCCTGCATTAGTTCTGATCAATTTACTTACAGACGCTTGGGGCCTCCTCATCGCTGGATGTCTGAGCTGAAGTTGAACAAGGGTTCACATTAGGTCAATGACATGTTATCCTTTTTTTTATTCTAAAGAACAAATTATATGCAGAGATATGTAACGAGCTGTTTGTTAAATATTGCAAACTATCATGTTCTTGATGTCACTTGCCCTTAATCTGAACAGATAATGATGCATTACAGGGATTAGCTCTTCACCTTAAGCTTCAGACATTTGTTTTTCATTTTGCTCATCTGCTCTGTGTCATCACTCTACCTGAACTCCTCTGACCTCCTGCTGCAGGGTGTGCTTGCAGCTGCATCGCCCCAAAAGTGAAGCCACAAGATCTCAGTGTTTTCCCATCATGCCTCTGTATTTTAGGATGGTAAAAATCCTATTGCTCCTGTTATATTTGCCCAATGAGTGATGCTCTCTGTACTCTCTGTCCTAATTGGTCGCTCTACCCTGCGCTTGGTAAGAGCCGATTAGCTGATCGTGCCTTATCTTCTGACTTGCCTCTGCCGACAACAGAGTGTCTGCAAGCGACAATGTCAGTCTTCTCAAGCTCAATCTGAGACAGAGCAGTTTACTCCACCACAACTTTCCCTGTAACTGTTTCATCTCAGTTCAAAGTGGACTTAAAAGAGGGAGCGACAACAAATGCAATAAAACACGAGACGGAGCAAAAACGGGTAGGGAAGGCTGCAGCGGAGTTGCTTCCCAATAAATCTGATGCTACAGCTAATGTTAGCTTGTTAGCTCGATAGCAAAGGTTACCAACTGCAGCCTTAATTAATATTTGATCAGCTTTAATGAATAAGACGAGCTAAAGTAAAAAAAACCCCAAACATTAAGACTGTTCAACCAACCTTGGACCAATTTACACGTATGAAAGCTTTTGGTGTCAGATAATCTGTGTAGTGTAATTCCAAGTATGTAAATGCATCTGATTCTCCAAGACACATAAATAATAAAATAATAAATAATAAACACTCTTACAGGATTGGTCCATGTACGTATGACAATAGCAGCAAAACTTACACAAAACACAAATCACTGTTTTTTTTTTCTTCTTATTAAACTGACAGGAAAAAAGTGGCTCCAGTTCTGAAGATTCAGACACATTTGCTCTAACAGAGGATATGCACTGAACTGTTGTACATCTTATCTGATCACTGATCAGTTTAGAAATGAATGATCTACAGTGATGGAATTAAGTGATTGAATATTCTTTAGAAAATAAAGCTTTTGTCTCACATGCATTTCGTAACGTGATTCAGCCACCTGTTTGTGTTGATGGCAGGCATCACAAACTAAGACAAAGACGTGTCCATGTGAGCCGAAAATGTTGGCAGGAATGAAAAGAGAGGCTTATGACTTATAGTGAGCACTCACACAACACATTGTTACACTCTGTGCAAAGGCTAGCACCATGCCTTGCTAGTTAAGTGCAGCTTCTGTATACAATTGCCCATTTCTGCCATGTAAATAAACACAGACTGTCAAAACACTTTAACTAATAAATTTGGATGCATACAATGAGAGGAAAAAAACTTCTTCACATTTTATTTCATTTGAAAGCTGCACTGAAGTTATACTTCACTGTTTAAAGCAAATTAGCATTTTACAGCCTTATCTTTGAAGCTGAAATGGTAAACTTGCTAATAAACAACTATTAGCAACAGAAAGTGACATTAACAATCAGTTTCCAGACACCTGATGAATATAAGAACTATATTTACTCTCCTTTTGTTTTTGGTCTCCAGTAGCTTGAGGCAAATATCTAGCAGTTTTAGTAAGGGGGTAACAATACATTTTAACAACAATACGATGACTACTACGATACATGGTTGATGATACGATACAAGAATGATATGGGCTCATTTAGAGTGATACGATTTTGTACAATTGAATGACTAGAAATTGATGTAGTAATGTTGTTTCCTGAAAATAGAGGAAAGGAAAATGTCTATTTCTATGCAGTGGTGCAGAAGGTAAAACAACTGAAAAGCTTGACAGACTGAACTACACAAACATTCAGTGCAAGGCCTATGTTCAATCTGTGTGGATCACAAATGTAAACTCTCCGTTCTCCTGGTGCTTCCTTCCA
>JAQFJA010000013.1:17389303-17403689 GCA_029874485.1 Naso brachycentron | reverse complement strand
TTTCTCCTCTTTTTTTTGGTAAAATAGTAACACTCAACATGTGGCTGACGGGGGTGGAGAGAGAGTCTGTAATTGTAACATACGTGTGCGGAAAAAAACAATTACATTTATTTATTTTTTTTGTTTGTTTTATGGTGGGTGGTGTTAAGGTGCATCACTGCCACCTACTATAACAAAGCCTGAACCAAAAGGATTTAAGAGACTCTGTATTATTTACATGACATGATCATGTGAGTATCATTAACATTATATCAATACATATTTTAAATGTCCTGGTTACAATCAAATGGGGATAGGACAGTAATCTATTTTATCGTGTATTGTAATTTAAAAAAAACGAAACATTCCCAATAATTTTATGGTGGTGAATTTTTATTATCAGGAGAACTGTGAATCAAGATAAAGAGGAATATTCCCACATAAATGACTTGAAAAAGCTGTCAAGCTCACTGACTATTTATCTATCACCACTATTTATCTATCCTTTATTTGTGCAGGAAGACCGTTCATGATTACTTACTCGAGATTCTTAAGGAGATGAATGTCTCAACTGTGCTGGAATAAAAATATATCTGCCCAACAAAATACTTTAAGAGATTTCAGTGTGTTTAGTGCAATTTAAGTTTTTATTTTAAAGTATAAGCATATTTTGACTAATATCAGAATAATATTGATAATCACAGTTATTTTCAACAGGATTATTGTGACATGAAAGTTTCATATCATTCCATGCCTGTCGTAAAAACTGGTTATTGTCAACAGCACCCCTTGTCATTCCATCGACAAACAAACAAAAGAGCATTTAATACACTGAAAAGATCACCCTATGGGGGGGGAGCCTTCTGTTTTCCTCTTTCATGTTGTGTTACTCTCTCTTTTGAAAATTTAAAGCACTATGCAGATTAAAAACCTGACATATAGTTGAGGACACATGTTTAGTAAGTGGGGAACATTACTATTCTGCTATAACCTACACAAAAGGGACCACTGTTCATTGCACTGGAGGCTACCCAGCAGCACAGAGGGAAAAATGAACTTCAGCAGGTTCATCTATCACCAAGCTGCCTCCTACGCTCCACAAAGAATGAAAAAAGGGGGAAACAAATGGCAAAGCAAATCAATTACAGGAAAAAGAATCATGTCACCTGTCAAATATACACTCTGTTCTATGTCGCTGTTTCTTTTCTCCCAGTGGCGCACATTTTCAAAATTGAATTTTGAAAACCTAATACATTATTAAAACCCTTCATGCTTCATCAGTTTACCGAGGTAGATTCCTTTTTTTGCTCTTGTTTCGATGAGCCAAAATCTAATAAACATGGTGTTTGTTTGTGGCATTGAGGCTCTTTTTTAATCCTACCTAGTGAGAGCCAATGCCTCATGTTGAGTTCAACAGGGAGTCCTTTAAATTCACAATGAGGGGAAAAGAATCAGAGGAAGAGGAAGAGAGAAAAATCAAGCATCAACCACACTTCGCATTTAAGTCATTCAACAAAAAACCCCATGATGTGGGCTTAAGAGGTAGGACAGACAGCACTACTGTGGCTAACTGGGAAAAATTACACATGAAGAGTTTTCATATCCGCTCAGATTAAGGGTACTTGGGAGAAGGGTGAAATAACGGCGGCGTTGTCAAGGAAACAAGTGCCACGGCGACACCTTAATCTGGAGAAATATAATTGGAAAAGGAGTGATAAACATCTTTCTATCTGAGTGTGTGATGTACTGAACGGTATTCGTAAGGAAGCCGCCTAAGCACTCATTACTGGAGTTATTGTAAGAATAACTCTAATGAATACATATGGAGAGATGTCCTCAGGGGCTAAAAGAAGGATCTAGCAACAGCTTTCCAGGGCTTTCTTCCAGGATAAAACAATGCTTAAAAGGGCTTGTTGCGCATTCAAACATACAAATGAAACAAGCAGCAGTGGGAATGACACTTTCAGAGAAAATGACTCTGGATCACTCCACAAAACAAATATTAGATCTTGCGAGTGTACAGGTGCAGCCACACATGCTGCTTCACTTCCCTCCTCAGCTGCATGCTCTCAGTTTGAATCCACAACAGAAGCAAGTCACACCATAGGACACAGTATCATTAGTGCCTCAACCTTCACAGATGAAAAAAGAAGTCATAAAGAACTCTGTGCGAAATGACACGCAAATAAGGAAGAACTCTAGAAATCTTTGCCATCTCTCACCAATTATCTTGTTAATTACAAGCCATTGTGAAGGGCTCCCACTGTCGACGGGCTCTCTGATTATACAGTGCATTTGTCCCCACTTTCCACAGCCTAATCAGTAATTACTACCTGCAGCTGCAGCTCAGTGCAGAACAGGCTCGGCCATCTTGGGACAACAGGGAACACTGGGCAATTTGAGCGATTCTGAGCCTGTCAGTGGCGTACATATTTAGTTCACTCAGTAGGAGTGTGTTGCTGGAGAAGTGAGGTTTTCACTTGCCCAAGAACCACTCAGCAGTTCTCACTTTCACACCTCTTGGCTTCCTCTAACAGTGGTATGTGTGACATTTTAATCATTGCTGTTACTAGTAGTATCTTCATGTCGCTAAACTGCTTTTCTCACTGTGGGCATCAAAATAGGCAAAGGAATCCATTTTTGTCTATTTGTTGACAAGTTGGTTACATTTCATGCAGGGTGATTTTAATGGCCGTGTAATTAGAGAAAATAAATTGTTACATCTCCAAAGCGATTCTCCAACTTGATTCAGAAGGTGTCAGTTCCTGCCTCCTTACCCTGTTGCCTTGAGTGCTTTGTTACTCGGGGTATTTTGGTCTTTCAGCCTGATGTAACACCCTTTTGAAATACCATAATCAGGTCCAAGCCCTTTCTTCTTAATATGCCACAGTGTTGTTTCTGAGTAAACAAATTTTCATTCTGCCATTTTCCTTGCGATGAGAAACACAAGAGAGCATGGCTGCAGTTCATAAAGTACGTTAGGTGAAGGAAGAAAATGCTTTGGCTTTAGCAAGTGGGTGCTAAGGTTAGCTAGCTAATGTTAGCATCCATTCACTTAAACAAAATCGACCCAGTGCGGATATCCCTCATAAAGGTTACGTTTTTTTTACAAAGTTATGTTAGTAATCCTAACTGGCTTTATCAGGTACGCTCTGGCTTGGTTAAAACAAAAACACAGTTTAATTCGTTAACGTTACCATAACCTTTATCAATGATATCCAAAAAGTGTTGGTCATGTTTAAGTGAATGGATGCTAATGTTAGCTAGCTAACATTACCACCCACCCGCTGCAGCCAAAACTGTTTCATCATTCATCCAACATACTTTAATAACTGCAGCAATGTCCTCTTGTGTTTCTCATCAGTGGGAAAGCAACAGAATGAAACTTTATTTTTTTTTACTCAGATCTGTTTAAACTACACGGGACACAACACTGCAGCATCTTGACAATATGGACCCAGATATGGTATTTTAAAAGGTTGTTACGCCACTACTTAAAGACCGAATAGAAGGTTAAAAGATCATAAACTGATGTTCATGATAATGATTACATTACATCATTACATAATAAGGCTACAAACGATCACCAAATTAGTCCAAGAGAATGTGACGATGATACAAAAACAAAATGAAAAGCCGATCCAGCGCAGTGTTGGAGAGCTTTAAACCCTGTTTATCACACAAATAAAATGATGGTACAACTAACTCCTGTCTGCAATTCAGCTTCAAGAAACTACATTTGAAATATAACAAGTCTCTGATAAATTCAAATACAATCCATCACACACCACTCCTTGGCATAGTCTGTATTGAGAAACAAACAAGGAGCAATGATTAGTTTAATTAAAAGAACAAATGAGGAACGAGTCAGGAACAACTTGATACCTTAATACTCATCAATAAGTACTTCCTTTATAAGTTTCCAGAGACCAGACCATGAGATAGGCCTATTATATTAATAAATTAATAAGTAATTATTTTGTTCAAGAATATCTGTGAAGGGTTCACACTGACCACTTTTTTTATCATTTGTAACTGTTTTAAGTGCACCACAAGTAGTGATAGGCCTGCATCTGACTGAGAAGTTACTACATAGACCTTCATTACTTTATCATTATCTTGAAATTACTTACCCACTTAGTGTCAAGTAAAGTGGTGTTTCATACTGAGTGGTTACTGAAGACTGAGTCATTACTTCATTTATATCTGTTCAGTTTCCAAGTCTCTCTTTCCTTACCCTAAGAGGGGCATCACCCTTATATATATTATAATATATAATCTCAGGGTCCAGTCTGTGGTAATTCATCAACGCTTTTTAGATCTTCATTGAGAATTATTAGGAAAAATTTAATAGAAAGTAATCAATTACCAAGCCATTCCTGATCTCTTCCTCACTTAATTAACTCATCATTAACTAATTATTAGTGACTCATATAATTTGATGACTAGTTACTCATGAACTGATAGTTAACAAGCAGTTAGTTTCTCAATTGTTCCTTGGTAACTACCCTATGCAAATTTTGTGGCCCTTATTGTAAAGTGTTACTGAAATAAAAATGCAAAGCAGTAGTAGGAAAGACCTGTACTACTCTGTGCTTTGCTACTACTGCAACAGAGTGTGTAGGACAACATCAACATCATGACCCCTGTAGGTGATTACATTAGGGGAGCCCCTCAGGTTGTGTTTAGCTACCATCTTCATACCAATGTTTATCTGGGAAATCTGTTTCAATCTGTCTGTCTGTCATTATTCATTGGTTAACACATACTTACACTCCTCGCACCTACAGAGTTGATGAAATTCCATCTGAATCTAAATTACAAGCATGTTTTAATGGTTGCTCTGAAAAGTAATTGTATTTAATGGTAATTCAAGACATCTGGGCCAATGAAAAACACCAGGGTCACACCTTGAGGTTAGAGCAGCAGGTTTGTACAAGAAATATTTCTGGTTGTAAACTGATGAAGTACAGCTACTCCAGATACACGAGAGCAAATACTGAACTTGGGTAAACCCAAGTACAGTGTGATTATCAGAGCATCCAGGTTATGAAACCCATCTCTGAGTGAAATACCGTAAGCTTCTTTCCCATTCTGTTCCGGGCTTTGGGGGTCAGGACCCTCTCCCACCTACCAGCACCTAGAGAGGTTGACTTGCTCTCCGGTGGAAAGTAATGCATATCAATAGGGCAGCTTTATTAAGGAGGTGGTAAGGAAGAGGATCACCAGGGGGTGGGATGGGTTCTATTTGACTGCCATCAAGGTCAAGGAAGGTTGAGGAGGGCATTAGCTATGATGACTCAGACCAGATGGCTCCACTGCTATGACTTATGGGAAAAAGAGCTTGGCCTTCATCTTTATCTTTCTCATCATCTCCCAACAGAAGAGAACTTGGAGATACACCAATTAGCAGTTGTCTGTGAAATACAGCACAAGCACACCATCAGGATTATTTATGATCCTGACTTGGTTACTTGTCTGATGAAAAGCCAAGGCGTCTCACACCACTAAACCTGAGACTCAGATATTCAAAGCTGTTTAGTGGCCACTAAATACACAGAATATTGTCTCGGAGGAAATGGTGCAGAGGCAGTGGTGCGATAGACTGCTTCTGTGTGCGCTCTTGTATATGGTTATGAGTAAGTGTGCTGTGTGTGTACTCATGTGGCTAGTCAAACAGGAAACAACCTGGCGACCTTCAGAGGTCAGGGCTCCACCGTCAGCCTATTAATCACAGCCGTGTCTCGCTCCTCTGCTGCCACAAAGACAGACTGGCAGAGCTCGCCGTGTTTAGCCCTGATGTCTGAGTGTCAGGTTAGACATCCACCACTCAGGCTCACTGCCCACATGTCTGCCGAAACAAATCCCTAAGCAGGTAATCAAATGAAACATCAGCTGCTGAGTAGCTTATTATTAGCCTAGAATTATTGCTAATCTGTGACATATTGCGCACTTAATGCATCTCTGGCATTTCACACAGCTTTCTGACATCAATAAAAGTGAGTGTAAATGCAACAAAGGAGCACTAGAAATAAATTACAGTTTAGTTATTTCAACCAAATCTGGCATTTGTCTGATATCCATGTACATATGTCCATATGTCCATAAGCCACTCTTGGAAGTATTTATTCACAGGGTGTATTTCTTGTGCTGGTAACTGTAGTAACTCTAAAAGTAACACTGAAATAAGCCTTTGTTCTTCCTTTTCATTGAAACAACAGGAAGAAGTAGCTCCAGACCATTTTTGTCCTAGTCATAGTTCCTCCATTGAAGTCATTTTTGTGTTTTTGGCATTTGGTGGATACCTTTGTAATCAAGCTAGCTATTAATATGCCAAAATCCTACTATCAGACAGGGGCAGGGACCCCCTTTACAACTTGCAATAAATGCCTGTTTTTGTGGTCATATTGCGATCCGATTGTAGTTGACCACATACATTTACACCTGGTATCATTATGGATCTCCAGCGTTTACATTGTGATCTGACCGTTATCAGACTGGGCTCTTTCCTGCTCTTCATAAAGTTGCATCCTCTTCTTCTGTGTGTTTGTTTTTTACTGCCAACTTCATTAAGCTCTGCCTTAAAAAGCAAACCTTGCCAATCATAGTGTAGCATCTGCCAGCCCTGCCCAGGGTCCTAGTGCCCCAGAGGCCGACAATGATGACCATACTTTACAAAAACTCATGCAATCTTTTTAGATTTTCTTCAATGTCAGGCTGGTTCTGTGGATTTTACACTAGTTGTGGCTAAACGTTTTGTCTGGGGCACTTTAAATATTAACAGTCGTTGTTTAGCGAACTTCAAAAGAGATATACGTGCTTTCCCTTTCCAAAATCAAAGGCTAAAAAGTGTTACGTCATTCTCTCTTGCACCCTGCACAGTTTAACAAGCACAGAGCTACATCTGCTCCGCTAACCTTAAAATAAACACTGAAGCCACGTTACGAGCAGATATTAGCTGGTTATAGATTTAGCCAGTATGCTAGGAAGCCTAGCAGCTAAGCTAAAGTCTATGGCTGGAGTTGTGGATAGCAGCTAGGGTTGCCAATCGTCCCTTAAAATAGGGAACTGTCTCATATTTGGAAACAACAAGTTGCCAATCTCCACCAATCGAATGTAGCCACCACAGATATAAGGCAGGGGCTGACATACAAGTACATTTAGATGCATTTAGATAGACAAGGGCTAGTTTGACCAGCCCAATCTAGTAAGACGCGCATGAACTGATGAAGCCCCTTGGATAAGAGACGAAACGTCTTCACAGACATATTTCTAAGTCCAGTTGCTTTCGATTCAATTGCCCAGATAACTATGATCTGGACAAATGAGAACATTCACAGACAGATTACAAGCCTGAACCTCCCATACAAGTTTGTCAGTTTCCTCCTGTGCAAAATTTGGCTGGCACTTGTCTGCTCGTTCTTTAGCTGAAATTGACAATAAGGTGCGTCATAGCGGTCTTAAAGGGAATGAAAAGAGCTGATCTGATTATCCAGCTGAGACACAACTTCTAATTGTCTATTCCTCCTACTTCACCACTGCACCAGGCTGCGCTGCAAACATGCCTGCATTTATGATCAACAAATTATTGAAGAAGATCGCCAAATTGCCTTGCACCCAGAATTTAGACTTGTGTCTGTGCTGTGCCAGGACTAACCAAAATAGAGCCCTAGATCTTTAATGTGCCTGTGTGGGAGGATGGAAAGCTGAGGAGAGAGATATATAAAGTAATGGGAGAGGGATGGATAGATTGATGGATAAATAAAGGGGAATGACAAAGTGGAGGGAGGTAACTTCTGCAGCTCTGATGGGTGTACAGGCATAGGTAATGGGGGGATGGGAAGCATGAGGGTGAGCAGACGAAGGAGCATGCCAGGGAGGGGAAAACTTGATGAAAGAAATGGAGGGATGGATGGATGCATGGAAGTGGAGAGGAGAGGAGGGAGAATGCTTCAGTGGCTCCACTTGACAGCTGAGTGAGAGGGGAAGCAGAGTGGCTACTCTGTGTAATTTGTTAGCAGGTCCATGATGCATGCAGGCATGATACCACACCAAGCCTGGAGAACAGACAAGACAGACAGACAGCAGAGAGGAGGGAGGAAGAAGAGGGAGGGGAGAGTTTTGACAGATCGGGGTGCATCAAGGGGAAGATCAGGTGTGGGAAGAAGAGGGGATAAAGATTCACATCCCGCCCTGCGTTTCTAGTCTCTATCGGCCAGGTGAGACCGACTGGTATCACTATCTCCTGCATTGTACACAAGGCAGGGGATGTTTAGCATAACAGCGTCTGCATCCTGCACACTTTTGCAGCGGTTTGAAATCATTGTTTCCCCCTTATCTCGACAGCTCCTTCTGCTTTGCTCCGTGGCAGGTGCATCTCATCTTCTTACAAGCCACTCTGGATGCATCGCAGACACAGTTTGCCCAGGCTTGTCTAAGATGCTGAATAAAATGACACAAATCTGGGCATCAGCCCACTAATAATGGTGCCATGTTGATGTGGGACCTATTTTGTGCGTGTGTGTGTGTGTGTGTGTGTATGTGAGAAAGAGTGTGTTTGCGGCTCGTTGACGTGGGACTGATCCAGGATGCCATGGCAGCTGTCTGCTATAATTACCTGGGAGCCCGATCACACACACAAATGCACCCATACGCACACACACAACTCCTGATTACCTCATAAGATGAGGTTTGTCTGATTAGCTTTTCTATTTACACCATAGACTTGTTATTAATGAACATGTGTTCGACGTTTCGCTCCACGATACTTTGTAACTCTTCGAACATTTGGAAGGAAATCTTTGACAATGTTTGAGGAGCATTACTGATTAGATGCCACATTCAAAATACCAAGGCTCGTTGTGACTGGAAAAACAGTTTGCTGCACGAGTATAATTTTCAATTTGACAATGAGGCTTTATGGCTGTTTTGTTGTGAAGGAAATGGAAAAGTGAAAAAGAGGGAGGAAAGAGGGTGCCAGGCATCCCACAGCACACACCTTGGAAGAGTGCAGACATTACCAGACGGTATTTCTGGGGGGCATGTCTACGAGACTGAATGGCTCCATCAACCAAACCCAGTCTGCTGTCTGACACACAGTCACATTCTCTCCCACAGACCCACACACACTCAAAAAACAAGGCACAATCCCACCCACAGTTCTTAGCCCACACCTTTTTCGCCAAATATTAGCATAATGAAAGCCAGTGTTTTTTTTATGTCATCAGACTCTGCAGGGGCTAAAAATGAGGTGCTTGTTAGCTGTATACATAGATTATCAAGTGTCCAATGAAGGGACAGAAAGACAACAATGACACCCCCACTTTTGGCAAGCTCTAACATCTTCTTACTTCACTTACATGCCACTGATTTGAAATAAAAAAGAATGCAACTACTCATAGTTTGCATGGGAGCATACACTTGTTTGCAAAAACATTCGTATTTGCTAAAATTAGACAGTAACTGAAGAAAGCAGGAAGGAAAACAATTGGAAAATACAAAAACAATGAAAATAGTACAAAAACGTAACCTACAGGAGTTGGAAAGAGACATGAAAATGAGACTTCAGAGTTAGACAAAAGGTGAGAAGAAAAGAGCAAAAGAGGGAGGGAAAGCAACGCCGCAGAGAACAGAGGATTGAAGCATCAGTAAATTTTTGGCTAGAGAGACAGAGGGAGGAATTCTCTCCAGTCATGCCTGTCCATGTTACCTGGACAGCCTTACTCCCATTTATCAGGGCGTCAGGTGTGGAATGCAAATGGTGCCCATGGCAACCTGTGTGCACTCTGAACTGTTAAAAGATCTCAAAGG
Source organism: Naso brachycentron (assembly GCA_029874485.1). NCBI lineage: Eukaryota > Metazoa > Chordata > Actinopteri > Acanthuriformes > Acanthuridae > Naso > Naso brachycentron. The sequence continues at coordinate 17,393,900 of JAQFJA010000013.1, read as the reverse complement.
CCACCTCACTTCAAAATGTTAACATGGCAGAGAAAGACAGCAGTAATGTGATTAGTCGCAACCTGCTTGATATTTACTAGCCAACGAGAAGGCCCAAAAATTCAGCACGTGGAACATGTGGAGGACAGACGCAAATGAGGAAAAGAACATTACAAGGGTAAATAAAATGCTATGTACTTATTTAACAACTAAGAACTAATATTACAACTGCTATACAGAAACATTAAAAAAAATGTAGGATGTAGGTGAAAAATGTCTTTTTTTGTTGGACAACTAGTTTTCAAGATGAAAAATGTTGATGTTAAAAGAGACTAAAAATATGCCGTCAAGCTAGCTGCTTCACAAGGTATGCTACGATGCTCACTAATACAATGTTAACATGCTAATGTAAAGTACAAGTGTACTACCTGTGTTTCTTAATTCAGGCTGACTCAATTCAGGCAGACTTCCAGAAATATATTTTAAGACCGATTGGCCTCCGTCTCTCACGCCACAGCCCAACATATCCCAAGATTCATTGCATGCCCGTGACAATTTCTTTTTTTCAAGCAAACACGATGAAGCAACTGAGGAGTACAGAGAAATTGTAAAATAAAAATTTTTACCTTCATCTCTACATGCATGTAAGTTACCTGCAGTTGTCACTGTTGCTAGGCAACAGGAGCGGTGCAGGTGACGCAAGGGTCAGGAGGAAACAGCTAATAATGAAAGTGGAAATGCTTTGTAGACCAGACCGTCACATTCAACAAGGCTTCGGTCCAGCTTGCGCGGCTCATGGACGCCACGCCTGCAGCATTCAAAGGATGTGGCCTCTGAATTAAAACACAGCTCATGTTCACCATATTGGTTTACTGTGTTAGCATGCTAACATTTGTTTGAGACCAGAAATTTGACAGACACAATGCTAAACATAATTCTTGGAAAATTACAGTTTTAACCTGATGATGGTGCCAGAGGAAAAGATTACCAAAGTGATCTGAATATTCTCTGTTGTCTACGAATGTCCAAAGAAACATACATGGCAATGCATCCAATTCTTAAAGAGTTCTTAATCTGGACCAAACTCATTAACCCAATCTAGACACGGGAAATCTTACAGTATCGAAAAATAATGGTGTGTCACATACTTGGGTGCCTGCAATGAAGAATGTTAATGCCAGTGACTGCTTCACTGCAGTTTTTTTGTGCTTGCTGTATGATGAAAAAGAACTTTAATATTGACTTAATACAGTCAACTCAATTTTGTCTACTACCTCAGAAGGAGGTCTTATTTCCTTGGAGCTCCTGCACTTTTTTTGGTAAATATTATAAACCTGTTCAGATATTAGCTCAAATGTAAGAGCAAGATGACCCGTTCTTCTGTGTAGAAAAACCAGAGTCATAGCACCTTCTTGGTGTTGAATTGTTTATGACAAACAGAATGGGATGGAATGAAAGGTTAATGTCTAAGTCCTGACTGCCACTGCACTGATGATCACACTGGACTGAAGTATATACTGGTAGGTAGAGAGAAGCAGTGTAAACGCCAGGCTTTGTCTATGTGGGCACACCTACACAAGGAGAGGAGGATTTCTTTCCCTCTAATCCTCCCGTTTACAAGAGCAACCACTTTCCAGAGCCATTGTGGACGGTCGTCTCTCTCCATTTACTCCCTGCATGGCACTCATTCCAGCTAGTTTAACGCTGCCTGGGTTCCAGGGGGAAGGATTAGGACATGACGCACGCTGGCTAGTGTGGTAACAACATTGACTACGGAGCCCTGTGTCACTCCTCTCCTCTCCCTGAAGGGCACACTTGTGGACTTTGTGAAATTCTCCACGTGGATTTATGCTGATTATCAGTGCACGCATGCATTTTTAAAACCAATCAGGAGGGATTGAGCTGCAGCAGGAGGGGAGCAGTGGAGCACATTGCTACATTTAGAGAACTTGTTTTAGTCTATTTACCCCTATTAGATACTTTTTTTCCACATCCTGAGACTTGAACACAGATTTGGGGAATTAATCTTGCCTTGTATGTCTGTCAATACCTATAGCCTTGAGTTATGGAAGAAATAAATTTAAACTGCACTTTTTATTTGAGTATCTATGGCCCACATTTTAATCTTTCAGCCTTGTAAATTAAGATTTGTTAAAAACAAAACAAAACAAAAAAAAAAGCAAAGCTCAGACTTACAATTAATTGGAGGTTTTGTGGTGTAAATTATACTCACATTACAAACCACCATATTTAATTTTAATAGATAACGGACAGAGCGTAAAGACAAGAAGAAGATAACAACTAGACTGGCTCTGTTCAAAGGTAAATCAACAGTACAAACGCTGAAGTCTGGAAACAAAGCTGTAGTTTAAAGTTATTTTGTCCTGCAACTCTTTCTTAGCTGTGAAGGTGCTGTTTTTGTACGGATAAAATTTGTTATGTACTGAGCTTTAGAGGTGCTGGTTGGATGGTTTTAAAGTTTTGGATGGAGCAAGCTGGCTGTTCCCCCTTTTCTAATCTTTATGCTAAGCTAATTAACTGCAAAAGCCAAGTTTATTCCCCAAAATGTTAAACTACCTAAGATTTGATGAACGAGCCTGATGTTAAGTTAACCTTGTTTCTTTGGAGATATTGTATCAATGTGTACACTATGCTAAAAGCAAAATATGACGGGCAGACTGCATATGCATAGACAAACATGATCCTCGCCAAATTCTCCAAGCTCTTCAAACATATGGCAGAAGAGAGTCATGGTGAGATAATAGTGATGAAATGAGAGTTTAACGGGGAAATCTCCTCCCCCAGTGCTCACTGATGGGCAGCAAAGTGAGTCAGTGGATTACCCGATATCACAGAGCTCACAGTGGAGGGCGAGGCTAATGGCACGTCACTTACTGAAATGGAGCAGCATAGGTTAACCTCACACGTGGGCCGACATCTTTTCATTTAGTTTGCACGGCTAACCAAAAAGGCGATTACCACAGGGTGCAAAGCCATTAAAATGCTGACCTTTTCCCTTTGTGAGGAAAACTCTGAGTATGTGCGTGCGTGTGTGCATGCGTGTCTGTTGGCAAAATGCCATAATAACTTAGATTAACTTGGTTAGCATGATTGAGTATTCACAGTGCGGTGAGCTAAAGGGCAATATGTCATGGTGGAGAATGACTACAAGTGTAAGTGCAAACATACCTACACTGTCTCAACCCTTTTTCTGTGTTTATTATATGAACCCAACAGACGAAAACAATGTGTCTGAAATCTCTGCAGCCTTTTCTTTGTCCCTTTTGTGGGTTTGGTCTGTTGTAATTTTCTCACAAACTTTAGACATCATTAGAGTGATCAAGGCGTATTGGAAAACCAACAAGATACAAACCAACAGGTTGCAGCTCTTCTAAAGCCTAAATTCATTTTGATAAATCACTGCCCAGTTGCTTGATTGCTTATTTTTCCAGACATGCCATTAGCCATTTCTGGAAGGCATTGTCCTCTTCTATTCAAAATGAATTGGTCAGAGGTACAGCCAGTGTCCTTTTGTGAATAAATCACTCAGAAATGTCCTAATTAAGTCTGCCCATTGGTGAGCGAGGGAAGTCAGCCGCCGACACGGGAGAGAAAACCACTGAAAAAAAAAATCCAATTCCTTCTCTAAAAAGCGGAACAATGGAGGAGATGGCCGGGCCCTGACTGACAAAAGGAGAATTCACAACAGCTGAGGCGCGAAGGCATTCTTTTTGACTTCCTATTATGTTTGTACCTTGGAGATGTTGGGATCTGATTTTCCAGCACGCTGTTCTGTTCCAATCTCCCTCCATTCACTCACACATCAGTCCATTATCATTAAATACGTGTTTGATGTCCTCACAATACTCACACACCTCACAACGAACAGAGACGTAGAGAGTGAGAGGAGTGAGAGAGAAAACACATTAAATAAATGGCCTATGAGTGAATGACAACAATAAACATATTTGCGGTGGGAGAAATGAGCAATGTTTAGAGTGATAAATGATGTGTAGAGGTGAATTGGACTAGATGCACTGCAGGAATCCCTGACTGCGGAGACAGAGATGATGGGAGAGGGAAGGACAGCTAATGAATGATGACCATGAAACAGGTAATGAAAAAGAATAAACACTGAACAGTAGACAAACACAGTGTGATGTTTCAAGCAAATTTCTAATAAAGAATAAACTTCACAGTGGTGCTGAAACAAAAGTCAAGGGAAAGTCAATCAGACTCATCATTTCTGTAACCATGAATGCATAAAATTTAGTGCCAGTCCATCTGGTAAATGCTGGTATTGTATATGGAAAAATCTTACATACTGGTGGGTGGAGCTAGATGAGTTGATAAAATAATTTAATTAATTCTCTGTCTCATATCTCATGGCAACCCACTAGACAGTTGTTGAGATATTCCAGTCTACCATGGACCAACATGTTAGTTCCAGCTAACAAAGCCATCCATAGAGCCACACTAACCCCTAAATTCCACCAAATGCATGTTTGGTCCGTCTCCGCACCAACAAGCTGATACGTTTCATATTTACAATACTGTCTCATTATCGAGGTACTTGTTCAAAAATATTGTGATATTTACTCATTTTATAACCTTAAAA
>JAQFJA010000013.1:17377796-17389203 GCA_029874485.1 Naso brachycentron | reverse complement strand
GACCAGACATTTCAAAGTTCAGAAAAACACGACATTTCAACACATTACACGACAGATTTTAAAGTCCATTCACCTGCAAGGCCTCATTTCAGACCCTAATCAAAAAACTCTATTCAATTCCTACATGAGCCAGTACCTTGGTCAAGGGCCCGGACTGGAGATAGACCTATAATCATGTTTTGATGGTGGGGGGAACAGGAGCACCCGGAGAAAACCCACATAGTCACAGGGAGAACATGCAGACTTCACATAGAAAGGTCCTGTCCCAGTTGGGAAAACCCTGGGACCTTCTTGTTATGAGGCATAACAAGAAGATGCTGTGAAGTACACAACAAGTCGTCAGTCACAACCTACATGGTCAATAATTATCAATATCGACCGATATGAAACCTCACTGTCGTGCTACGTTTTTCAGCTGTATCGCCCAGGCCTACTTCAAAGCAGATACCCAAGGTTTCTGTGTTTGGACAATGCAGCAATTCATAACAGTGCCAGATACAACATTAAAACATCCGATTAATTTTCAGAATAAAGTTAGTTAACAGATTAGAGGTCAAAGGCAGTGATTGTGCTTCATTCTGTAGATACTACGAAATCGCATCGGGTCTCACAACTCCAGCGCTCTGAAGTGCAGTCAATGGGTTTTGACATACGTCGTAGCATGGAGCAGACCCACAGTGGAGCCGTTCTGGAACGCACACGCAACCAGTGGATCCCTGTGATAACAGCGTGGCTAAAAAAGGGCGGCTGTAGTCCTGAAGGTAGAGCATGTCAATCAAAGGTTGGTGTTTCGATCCCTGGTTCCTCCAATCTGCATGTCAAAGTTTCCTTGGGCAAGATACTGAACCCCAAATTGCTCCAGATGCCATTGGTGTGTATATGTTCATGTGAATGAGTGTTGATTTGTGTTGTAAAGCTCTTTGAATGGTCAGAAGACTACTACAGTGTAACTGCAGTTTATATTTTTTGTAAAATATAGATGTGTGACAAAACAGGATAGTAAAATGAGCAGCACTTACTCTGATACATCAAAACGTTTCAACACTACCATCGACTGAAGATGACACTCGTGTTTTTTAATGTATGAATAAGTGTTGTGTTCATTATCAGCTGCGACACTGATATCCTGGCTGAGTGTATTCTTAGTTTGTGGACTTTCGGGTAGAGTGGTTGCATGAAGTGGAGGCCGTCAAAGTAACAGCAGTAGAAGAAATTTTGACCTTTTAAGCTTTTCATTTGAATGCCCTACTTAGGGCATACATTTTAACAGTGATAGTTTTCCTCTTTTGCATATTCCTTTGTGGATATTTGGCCAAACATAGACAACATGGCATCATGTTGAGATACTTTCAGTATAGCCACAAGGGAGTCCGCTATCACAAAATGTTTTAGTGATCATAAAACATCAGATATGACTGCCAAGTTTTGGTGTCAGTCACTTGAAATCAAAGAATAAGAACTTCTTTCTACTCTCCTGTTTAGGACTGACAAACAGTGACAGTGGGAGAAATCTATTATGGAAAAGGATGTCAAGTAGTGGCCTCCTTAGACGAGAATTCGGAGCAGCTAGAAGACAGGTTGTGTGTAAAGGGGTTGACAAGTTTTTTTTTGTTCTGTTTGTTTTTTGGGTCCAAAAGGAAAAACTCTTGACATCTTTATTTGAAAACTGACATTTGAATGAAATTGAACCCCCCCATGAATGCTCTGAGATTACTGAAATGCACTCTGGTAAATGTAGGAAAACATGACATGGAGTAAACAAGGCACATTAAGGGACAACAGTTACACATACAGTCCCCAGCTTCATTGTTTCAGTTTAGATCCCCTTCCGGTCACAAACCTCCCATGTTACTCTAACCTCCAGACAGCTACCAGCCCACTAAACCCATCCGCAGACATGCACTGTGGGAGAACAGATCGACATGTGCTGCAGCACTGGGCTACTTAGCCAGATTAGAGAGTAATGCTTGTCTGCTACTCCAAGATACTCAGGACCTCTGGGGCCTTTATGCATGTTTAAGTGTGTTAGAGAACACCGAATAAGCATGTGGAGGAGAACGTCCAGGAAAAAAAACTAAATATGTTAAATATAATAATACATAAGAACCAAAGAGACCACACATCATGCTGACATGGCTGTGGATCAAGAGCAAGGCTCATCATCACCCCGCACTGTTAGATAAAAGTGAAGAAAAGCCAGGGCACTATGGGTAATGCTGCTGATTAATAGCATTCAGCAGACATTAAGGCGCTATGATTATCTCTCCCGCACTGCGCCTCTCTCTCCCGCTACGCTAATTATTGTGGTGTCGCTCTGAGGGGTATTTCTTTTTTCCCTTTCGCTTTTTCTCCCCTAACATCTCTCTTCGACATGCGTTTCTCTCCTGCTGCATCTGATATCACTTGTTACCAAATCATCAAAACTTGCTTTTATCAGCTAAATCACAGATGATTTCAGTGAAGCAAAGTCTGATGAATGGCAAGATGCTACAAGATGAAGATATTATTAGCCATTAGCCTTTGTTTAGATATTTCCTGCAAACAGATCTCTGGTGTTTTTTGCTGAATCTTTTCATGAGAATGATAACTTAATAATGGATTGAATTTAAATGTGCTAAAAGGTCAAAGCTAATCTAAAAGGTGCAAGATCTGCTGAGAAGTAAAATAGTCTGAGTCCTTTCTGAAACAATTCTTGAATGCACAAAAACCCTAAAATGTCCCTGAAGATATCAGAGTCCAATAGCTTTCACAGACAAGTTGTTTTGTTGCTGCTAATGTTGTCTTCATTTCATGTTGTCTCTTGGAGTGATGCACAGAAATGTGTCTTGCAATATTCTGTCACCACTGCTAATGGCAACAGAGCCATGACAGGTTGATTATACCTGCTGCAACAGCATGAAGGACATCCCTGTGAAGGTTGTAATGGACAGATGTTTTACAAGCATTGCTCCATAAATGGATTACCATGGCAACGGTGGTGCATGCAGATGCAGTGGTCAGTCGCTCCTTAAAAATTGCCCAATTTTTATTTACCTTTAGCTGAGAAAGTATTACTTAGTAGAGAAATCTACTCCTCCACTATGGAAATGGAGGCTCGGGAAGGACATTAGGAGCAGGGTATTTTTCAGATGATCAATGTCCATGGTATCTTCTGTAATGGAAAAAAGTAGACCAATTTCCGTGAATCAGTTGATCCTGAACAGCCACTCGCAGTATGTGTACACACACACACACACACACACACACACGCACCATTAATCCAGACTGTGCTAGAGCCCTGCATCAGGATTGGGTCCTGCAGGACCTGATGCAGATCTCGCGGGGGCGAGGAGTTTTTAAGTTTCTGCAGGCGGGATTAGGTGGTAAAAAAATAATAATAATAAAAAAAACTGTGGGTCTCCCAATTTCCTGCACAATCCCACAATGTATCTATTTAATAATAACCTACTGAAGAGAAGTAACTAAACCCTGGCCTGCGCCTGTGGCAGTGTTGCTGTCTGTGGTGCTGAAATTGCCATCTCTCTCATTCTATTTGTGTTTGCACTGGGTCTCAAATGAAAGCAGTGTGCTCAGTGCGCCGGAGCTCGTTATTGTCACTGAGATCCTCGTTGCCGTGGTCCTGATGAATAATGTCGTGGGTGGTCACGGGTGTTCAGAAAACAACTGCGGGAGGCGCAAAATGAAACCATTGCGGGACCAAACGGTAATGGACAAAAATCCACCGGGAGCGGTAGAAAGCCGAAGGGGAAATTTAGTCCCGTGCAGGGCTCTAGATTGTGCCATCGGAAAATTGTGGGCTAGTTTCACCTGGATCCACACGTATTCAGTGAAGATCACAATCAATGGAGCAAATCTGCTTGACCTGTGATCAGTCTGCTTTATCACACTATCGCCAGGTGCTCTGACAGTCAAACAACCCTCCAAACTATTTGGACAAACGCAAAAAAGCAAGTGTGTAAACATAATTGATGCAACAAGAGATCTTTTTGGTGTTTTTGAGCTAGTGGCAATTTGGAGGGAAAAGAAAAAAAAGGACTCAGTATACAAAGACCTTAACACTGCCTGCAGGCAAAAAAGTCTGCATCCTCTCCAGCCAAAGATCCACGTAAAAGTACGAAAATTTTAAAAAAAGAAAAAAAAGGAAGGTAAATGTAAGTAAAGACCAGTAGCTGCATGCATCATACTGAAGAGCTGGTGAAGAGCTAGTGGTATTCTAAATATGATAGGAAAAATCATAAACACTAATATAGTAGCGTCTTGCAGCTTCCAAGCAGAGTGGAAACGCTGCACAATGGATATGCAAACCTGAAACCTGGGACTTTTTAAAAAAATGAAATTTGTATTTAAAAAAACAAAAACAAAAACAAGAAAGTCTTTGAAGTAAAGCTAGTTTAGGTTAGCACTGTAAGCTAGTTAGCTTAGTTATTTTGCTTACAGTTTGCAGTTCTTATAGTATAATAGTAAAAGATAAAGTAGCTCTCAAGTATTTAGGCCTGTGGTATAAAAAGATTCTATTAAATTGAGTCTGATCACTAAAGTATACTACATAATATCTCATATATTCCACAGAGAAAACAAGGGGTAATGCCATACAAACAAAAGTTTTGCGTTGGTGCTGAAACACGGACATGCTAGAGTAATTACTGAATTGGAAAAGTGAAAAAGTGAAATGAAATAGACAAATGCGTGCTTGTATCTGTGTTTGGTATATGTGTGGAAATTGGATGCAGGCTTTGCAGATCCTTATACCGTGATAACGCACACCTCGTCCACATGTCATAAACACGTGCTCACAAGTTGTGACAATCCCAAATGAGAAAACACTGAACCAAACTAACTTGGACCAAAACAAACCCACCACAAACAGAAAATGATTTGGATTTAAAGCTACAAAAACTGAATGCTCAAATCGGATGACTGGCAGGACCTGTGAAACACTCCACAGCCTTATTGACTTCTCCTGAGTGTGCATGTGACAACGCTGCTGTCAGTGTGAGACAAGGCAACATTTTATATTCCACCAGAGGCGAGTCTGATCTGCGCTGCGAACGCTGGATGCCAAACATCTTGAAATGAGCTCAGGCGACAAGCGAGCACACCCCCTGGTTGTTTCCATCACAGTTTCAGGCACCGTTCCCTCTCCCCCAGGGCCTCTTCAGTTTCTACTTCCTCTGTGTTTGAAAATAAAGACGATTTACGTGAAGGCTAGCAGTGCTGCTGTGTGAGAAAGGTGGTAAATTTATGGCAGTGGCGCTTGGAGCACTGGCAAGGGTTTCTTGCTGGCCCAGTATGGTGGTTCTGATCTGGCCCTGAGGGAGCAGCAGCTCAAGGCAGGATGGCATGGAAGAGGTGACACTTTACATGGACAGGGGCAGGACGGGGGCCGACAGGGAAGGTCACAAGGTCCCCCTGGAAGTGTGTGTGAGTATGTGTGTGTGCACACTACTATTGTGTGTGAGGTAGAGCTAGAAAGAGTTAGCGCCACAGGCATGTAGCCAGAAGAGAGACACTGAGATTTCTCTGTGAAGCATACACTGTAATGTGCATGGTCCGGAGAGTCCGACCAGTGTGTGTGTGAATGTGTGTTTGTGCGTGTATGTGAAGAGGTAATAGAAGCTGACAATAGCGAGGTGCGTCCCCTAACGCTGAGTGGCCTGACAAGGACATGTGACAGCATCCAGGCCGGCTCAACTGTCAGCGCCACTCACTGAAGAGCCACAGTGATGACAGCAGACAGCGGCTGAACACCACCTCTTGTGGAGCCACCGCACACACACACACGCACGCCCTTCATCTTTTTATATTTACAGCCTCACATCAGAAAACTTAAGCGATAATCTGTTATTTATGAAGACAAAATGTTTGCTGCTGCCTGCTCTTTCTTTCTGTGCTTCTAACCAGAGCCAGTTTTAAAGCTTTTCAAGATGCTGTCCTGCTGTAGCACCTTCCTCTCTCACACAGGAAGAAACGTGTTTAACCATCCCTGCAGGAGTGATGTGCATTGTTAAGAACAAACAGCAGCAAACTGCGTTAGCCACAATGAAAGCCACAATGCCTAAGCAGATGGAAAATAATCAACAGATGACTTAACTTCAACAGCAAAAATACAGTACTGCTAAAATGGTAAATGGTCAAAAAATAAAGTGCTGAAACAATTATCTGACCATTTAAGCATTTTTAAGCAAAAATACAGAAAAAAAATGCTGAAAGATGAATAATTTTTCAATTTTTTATTATAATAATTGAATTATGTTTGGGTTTTGGATCTCTACTTTTTTTTTTAGTATAACACCAGATATGTTTGCATTTGCAAAATTTTTTCAGTTCGATCAAAATCATCACAGTGATCGCAGATTTCAACTTCACTGTTTACATGGACCCTAAATAAAGTAATCTGATCATAAAGTGTGTACACATGCATCAAGCATTTCATGAGAATTCACCATTTTGACATGCGCAGAGTTTCCAGAAATCGCAGAAGAAAAAGCTTTACTTCCACCTGTGTTGTAAACAGAAGCTGCTGTCACAGCCCGGGTGCTGCACGTCTTCAGATATTTTTCTACAGGTTCAGCAGTGCATACTGCTCCTGGATAAACAAGGATAAATGTATTTTTCCGAGATGGGGAAGCTCATGGTGTATTCCTGGTCTCATTGTGCTCTCCTGTGAACTGTATCGCTTGCCACGGCTTGGACGTAAGCATTATCACTGTGGGTTACATTCCACACAGCTGTAGACTACTGCTTCTCGCTGCTGAGGAAGGACGCTGTCACTGCGGCGTGAGCTGCATGAAGCGTCGGTACAGACAGATGAGTGGTGGCTGTTTTTCGACAAGCTGTTAATACTTGGATTGATTGAATTCCTTTAACCATTTACGAATTACAGGTATTTCTGTACATGATTTCCCCATTTTCAGAAGCTCAAAAGTAATTGGGCAAACTAACATAGCTGGAGCGTCCTACTCAGGAACGAATTGCTGTCCTGCATTACTCGTGGTTATAACGCAAATGTCCAAGTCATCTTGGCGAGCGATACAGTTCAAAGGAGAGCAGACAGGAATGGGCTATGAGCTTCCCAGTCTTGGAAACCTAGGACAGACGTGCAGTAAGATTAACGTTACCCCAACCAGGGAGACGCGATCGGAACAAGTGTGTACATGGACACCGGCAGGAACAATGATCTGTGTAAACCACCCCTCTTGTTCGGAATGAAATTTCTTTCTTTCCCAGAAATTTCTTCTGATTATTTGTGTCCATGTAAACGTAGCTACTGTGGGCTGCAGGAAATTGTCATGGGCATTTTCCCAAGTTTCTGACAGCTAACAGAGTAAATACACCCAATTAAACAAGAGTGGGTTTTATTTGTGAATTTAACCTGTTATTAAATGTTAAAGATAAAGTCAGTCTTCCTTAAATTATATTTGAAAATCCAAATCTTTTCTATGACTCATAAGTAACCAAGCTGAAAATCGGCACTAAGCCACTTGTGTCACCCACAGAGCTGCATTCACCTTTGAGGACAAACAATAAAACCAGTCATAGCTCTCTGACAGAAGCTATTTCATATGAGCCTTTTCTCTCTGCTTTCCTACCTTTGCTGCCGTCGGCATTCTCTTTCCCTCACTCTCCCTCTCACTGGAGGCGCCCCACCATGCTGCATGTGCGTGTGTGTGTGTTGCATGGGAGGCAGCCGCTGGGCCTAGCTGTGTACTGCGAGGTCAATACACATCCTGACAGTCAGTAATTGTACCAGAGGGAGGAGTAGGAGGGCGCCATAATGCAGGGTGACATCTCTCAAGACTTTTAGGCAGCCAAATGCTGCGAGGAAGGAGAGAGAGAGAACAGAGACCACTGACAGATGTAAAAAACCAACGACTTCAGAGCTGACCCTTATGTTTCAGCTTCAATCCTCAGTTCAGGGAGGATCTGTGGGAAACTCTAGCAAACTGTCGGCATTGACCTGGCTATAGTTGCTTTTAACTCGATGTTCTCATACACATGATGGCTGCCACGTGTATCCTGCACCCATTTTGGGCGCTGGTCTTGCATGTCCTCAGAAATTAACGGTATGTGTCACCAAGATGCAATACCCACATGCAGCTTTGGGTAGCATTACTTTTGAAAGTAACTTGTTACATAGCATTACTGTAAATAAAAAGAAATTTGTTATGTTACAGCTTTGCATAATGAAGAAAAACAACTCGTTTAGTACACGGACTCGGGTCCGTGTACTAAAGTATAATCCATCTGCCGCAGACACGCGCAGTGATACAGTCGCAGCCAACTGCCTGCCTGCCTGCCAAACAGCATGAGAGAAACAGAAACTGTCCAAATTCATGGCGAACTTTCTTTTCTTGTAGCAAAAAGGTACAGAAATAATGTTTAAAAAATAATAGTAACACATTAGTCTGTTGAAAAAGTAACTAAATAACTGATTACTCAAATTGTGGACCTAACGTGTTAAGGTACTTGTTATATCAAAAAAACAATCCAAGTAGCCCCCCCCCCCAACACTGCACACGTGAAGGTTAGCGAGTGTGTGTGCAGTGTCGGTATGAAAGAGTCAGAGGACGGAAAGTTTTGAAAGCAAGCTAACATATCAAGTTGGTTTGTAGTTTAAGTTTTTAGCTTGCTGAAAAGACGTGGTTGTTGCTACGGTATCTGTTCTAAGACAACGTACAGTGATGGCAATCCCGTCTGCTGAGCTGACCAGCTCACTGAGTGTGTTCTGGTGTAAAATAAGTGAGCTACTTCAATGGGACGAATCATTGAACATCCTGAAGGACACATCGTGATGGTGTTTCTTATAAATTTCTTACATTGGCCGAACGATAGAAACATACTCGCCATTGTCACAAAGTGCTTCACTAAGGAGCCTTACATACCATCTACAATAGCACAGCTGTTCCTTTTCTGCTGTACTTTAGAAGGTTAACGTTGTGGTAATTTTGAGAGTTTCACCATGTTTAGAATTTACACCTTGCAAATCTTGTTCAAAATTCTGAAAGAGTTCATGTCTGAGTCTTCTGGTGTCCCCTCCAGTGGTGTTCTTCTGTTGTCTACATGAACTTCTGCTGAAAAAGAAAGTATATCTCTGTTTTTACAGTCTAGAAGCCACTCCATGGCACTTTTCTCTATGGTAACCCTCCACAGAATTGGAAATGTTAATGTAGCAAGTATTTAACAGTCTCCTGTGTCTGCCAGCAGCAGAAATCTGTTTATTTCATACCCACTTCCCATCCAGTCACACCCCCACCCCTCAAGTTAAAAAAAAAAAGAAGTACAATTTAGCTTCCACTTTGTTATGATTGCATTTTGCAATCTGATAGAATTCTTAAAAAAAGGAAAACCAGTTGGGGGTTTGATTTAGATTTTTTAGGTGCTCAGCAGGGGATCTCCAGCTGACGGAATATGATGGCACAATGCACACACAGTCTCAGTACACACACACACATTCGTACACATACAGTGGCATCCATGTAGAAATGCATCTATGTCGATGAAACAATGGTTTTAAGAGTAGTAATCAGGACTGGGATAACAGTTTTCCGGGGTCCTTCTGAGAGACAGGGTTAATTTTGACATTGCTACTTGAAAGTCAGCAGGTTGCTGTGCTAATTAATGGAGTATGACTGCTGTCCTCAGGCAAATTCTCACACACTCTCATGCACACTCTCACTGACAAATACAAGCACACATGCAGCACACACACAGAAGAGCGCAGGAAGATAAAACAAAAAACAAGCACAGGCATAAATGATAACTTCGATGGAAGTGCGTGTAAGTGTGCTCAAATTTGTGGGCTAATCAAGTGACATGCAGCTGCACACTCAATCAGAGCAGCCTCGATTTGGAACCAACCCACACAAACATGCACACGCACATCAACAAGCACACAAACATGGCAGCAGACAAACATTTCCCGTTAGCTGTTATGCAGCAGTGGCTTTAGGGGGCTCAAGACTTAGTAGAGTCATGGTTGCCAGTGTTTGTCTGATGTACCCCCACATCCCTGCTATGCCAAGGTCGGACTACACTATATCAGCCCGATAGGAGCCCAACCGCAAAAACATGGGTCCTAAGGTTGGCTCAGAAACGATCAATGACCATCAGATGCGACAACTGATTGTTTCATCTTGCGTAGTGTGTCATACTGGACAACAACTGACCCTGTATCTAGGACGCCTCACAACCTCACGACAGAAAGACTTGCATGTTTGATTTTTTGTTTACCTCCCACAATGGCTTGTCAGTAGTAGTCAGAGGCGAGCCCTTCCTTGCCGGTGACATCATGCTTGTTGTGAACTGCAAACGATGAGCAACGCGAAGTCTGTCATGTTTCTCGACCACGAAACAGTAAGAATTCTCTTCAACTCTTCAATCGCCTAACCTGACACAGTGAACATTTTAACAGACAAAATATCCTGTAGTCTGACCTCGGCATTAGATGAGTTTACCTATCCCTTCACTGACTCACCTGTCTGAGCCTTTCAACTGTTTATCTGTTGTTTTTATCTATCTGTAGTATAATTGTTTATCTGTCACATTACACAAGTTTTTACATTTTTTCAATTATCTTTTAGATATTTCTACCATCTGAACCAAAATTATGTTTTCTACGTTCAGGTGTGTACATTGTTCCGCACAGAGTTATATGCACACATGGGCTCTGTGTGGACATTCGCGTACCTCCATCTTGTTATGACTAGTGGTGCACTCATTGCAATTTTCTTGGCTGATCCAAATTGCCGATTTTGGAAAAAGTCTGACCTGCTGATTTGATTTTTGCTGATTCCGACTTTTTTTCTAGGAAGTATAAAACAGAGATTTACATGAAAACCAGATGCTGCAACACTGGTGGATGAATGAACATGAAGGAAGGACTAAAGAACCTTTCTTTATTGTTACTGCTACCGCAGTAAAAGTGTGTGCTGCTCCAACGTGATGCTTCTCCTCAACTCTGCGTGTGAAACTTCCACGCTGACCACATGCTGTTTGTGTTTGTCTTGCTGTGGCTGCAACATGTGATTCGCTTTGTAGACCAACGCAAGAAAGGTCCAGCTGATCGATCAGCTGACTGGTCGATCTGTGCACCTCTACTTTACTGTGCAGACTTGTCAATCCTATTTAAATGGATCTACGCATCCTCAAGGCAGAATTCAGAAAGTAGTATAAACAGAACTAGTAACTGTCTGTGGTGTGCGTAGTTGCCTGCACCACTTCCCAGCTGTCTCTGTACACGTCATTACTTAATCTATTTTATTCTGTTAAGTTTTTTCAATTTATTTTGACCACGCTGTTTGCTTGCAAAACGCTTTTTTTTTTTTTTTTTTAAAGATATTTTTTGGGGCTTTTTGTGCCTTTATTAGGACAGGACAGCTGAAGAGTGGACAGGAAACAGGGGAGAGAG
>JAQFJA010000013.1:17275643-17286989 GCA_029874485.1 Naso brachycentron | reverse complement strand
TACCTGCATTTAAAAAAAAATGCAGACTATAAACTACAAAACAAAGCTAAAAACCAAACCAAACCAAACTTCACTCTGGTTTGGTACTTGGATTACTCGCACGTATAGGACTACACTCACACAGAGACACTTGACAGCTTGAGCATGAATGTTAAAACTCCAATATGACATGAAAGAAGCATAAAATAATAAAAAGTACAAGAACATCCCTTCATCTAATGCTTTACAGTGAAGGACAAAATGTCATTTTTGGCATTAAAGGTGTTATTTGTAACATATCAGCACAAATTACAGGTCAAATAATGTGTTTATATGTACAGGGTTGTTTAGTTTGTACCATTTTGTTGAAGTAAAACAGTTTATTTCAACATATGATAAGAACTTACAGACACCAGACTTTTCCCACTCTAGAAGTTGAACTTTGGCCACCTGGATGAAAACCAGGAATCCTAACCACTTGACCACATGTGACCCGCACATGACACTGTGTGTTCTTCATATTACGACCCATCACTAAAGACTGGATTAAATTATTTGAAGCAAACTTGAACGCATGTTTAGCTACACTTGAACAAAGTTGTAAGAGTTAAAGAAATGTACCGTAATTGCCACTAATCTCACACAGAACCTTTGATGACTGAAAACTGAACTGAAAAAATTCATTAATCAATAAATGTTAATGTCAATTTTTAACAAAAATTCTCAACATTCTATAATTCAAGCATCTACAGTGAGGATTTGGTGCTTTTCTCTGTTTTATGTGCTGGTAGAATATCTTTAGGTTTTGCAGTGTTGTCTAGTAAAACAAATAAATTAAAATCATCGACTTGGGTTTTGGGAAAAAGCAGTTTGCATTTTTCAGTATGTAGCATCGTGAAAGTTGGTCGAATCAAGATATCACAGGGATACAGGAGAGTACTTTTACTCTGCTTTGTGAAAATTTGTTGTCAGTCGGGCTTTGACTGTGTTCACACATCCTGTTCGAAGAAGCATTGGCTGATTCTGACATGATCTAAACTTGTTTCTGCATTGAAGAGATTTTCACACGCTTGTGAGAATGTGGCAAAGCTGCATTCAGGCAGACAGCAAACACAGAAATAAGTGCCACAACTGAGAAGAAATCTCCCATTAATTTTAAAGGAGAAAATGCTTTTTATTAAAATGAACTTTCTCTTTATTTCAAAAAGAAACTATTTGCGAGTTCTATGACACACAACCCTTTGCCAAACACCTCCTTGGTAACTCAAATACTTTATGTAAATTTATTAAAGTATGGCTTTTATATCGTCCAATCTATTTCTGTGTATTAAATAAATCTACTCTGGCCTGGTTCCGTCACATAAAGGCAGTTTATTAAGAGCAGGGTGTGAAAACAGAATTTGCCTGTCCGTCCCTTCATTACTGCAGCTGCTATTACATCACTGCGACAGAACTGTGCCATAAGTGACACAACAACATTTTTCCTACAGGTTCCATCAAGTGTCCTGTCCCCTAATTACCAATCTGTGATCTTTCCTCCATCTTTCTCCCTCCCACTAGACTGCGTGCCTCCTCCTCATTATTCACCCTCAATTATGTGAAGAGTTTGTCCTGCACTGCTTAATTACTTTATCCAGGAAAATGATAAGTTAATTTTGTGATTAACCCTCCGACACCTGAGCAGACAAGAATATCATGAGGCGATTATCATTTTAGTTTGCTTACCCCCTCGCCAGACTTGCTCTCTGACAGTGGGACACGTATTTGCAAAGGGTGAGCGAATGTCAAAGATTCCTCGCTGCAGAATTTAAAAATGGCAATTTTTAAAAGCAAAAACATGTTGTAATCTTTATTCATAAGTCATTAAAGCCAGATAAGTAGGGTGGACCCAACAATAAGTAGCAATTCATTAAATCAGAACCTCTTTTTGTTGCGCAGACATGAATTCTCCTCAGGGCCTCGGCAGCATTGTCATGTTAAGAAGATGGCAGGAAACAAGTTGCAGGTACAGTTTAATTAGTGCTCTGGCTCGCTGCTGGCTTCCCTTCATTTCTCTCTCTCCACTGTACCATCTCCTCTGATTACTGGCATTACAGCAAATTTGCAGCTGATAATCAGCCTCAGATTCCTGCTAAATTTCTCATTACGCTGCTGGAGATGTCACTTGGGTTTTGAGTTTGCATTAATAGGGTTTAATCTGCAAGTGTTTGTGAGTGTGTGTGCGTGCCTCGATGCGCATTCATGCTAACACAACGCCTCGTACACATCACACATGTCAGGTACAATCTTGTAAGGATTCCCAGGAGGCCACTTGTTTAACAATTACCCTTCATACTTCATTATTTCATATCGGGGAAGAATGATTACATTCAACCGTTAGAGCACAAAGCTTGACAGTCTCAGCTACAAGAAAATAGCTCATTAAAGACTCGATGGAAACTCAGTAACATAACTCCACGCCACACTGTATTGCG
Source organism: Naso brachycentron (assembly GCA_029874485.1). Classification (NCBI taxonomy): domain Eukaryota; kingdom Metazoa; phylum Chordata; class Actinopteri; order Acanthuriformes; family Acanthuridae; genus Naso; species Naso brachycentron. Next base: position 17,284,536 of record JAQFJA010000013.1, on the reverse strand, counting down.
TGAATTCTGACACAAACTATGGAGGCAAATAATGGCCAAAAAGATCTGAATATTCTAGACAACTGAATGCCTAATAGTGAAATTAAATCCACAATTAATATTTAAAATTGAAATCTAAATGCTACTAAATATACATCCCTGAAACATTTAAATATCAAGCAAGTTCGAAAAGTTCTATTCAAAAACTTTATTAGATTGTTCAAGTTCATTATGCAAAATGTAAAAATTTAAAAATTAAGTTGAATCAAAATGCCTGTTTTCTCTAACTGGGCTTTTTAACCCTGTGTAACACTTTCCATTACACACACTATCAACTGTAACTGTTTTTGGTGAAGCTGTTTAACATTCGAAGGAGAAAATGTTCTCTGGTTTTGTCTATGAAGCTTTATGTCACCATGAGGAAGAGATTTTTATTGTCCTGGGCAGATAGCATAAACAACGGGGACGGAATGGCATTTGAAGAAATTTTCTTGATTGATCATCAGGAAAATTAACAATCAATTATCAATTTAATCTTTTTATTTTACATTAAAAATGCCAACAACAGAAAATACAAAATATGGCACATTTTACCTCAGTTAAATCTTTATTTCAAGAAGAACATATAGTCCAACAATAATCCTTGTAGACATGGCAGTTCAAGTTCAGCTGTTTAAGTTAAAACAACAACAACAGCAAACAAACAAAAAAACAAAACAGGGCACATAATTTAAAAGCAGCCAAGCGTGAGCCTCCAGTGCTACGATGCTCTTAAACACAATTGAGCCTCTTTAAGAAACATTTCCAAACAACAATCGTATCAAACTATAACAACTTAATCAAAAAACATTATTCGCCGCAGTGCACTGGACTCCTCCGTGCTCACACTGAGGTGATGGTATGTTGACAGGAGGATGTATTGACGTTAACCAGTGTAGCCAGCGTAGCTCGTAGGCAGCTGAGTAACATTATTTCCATTATCTTTCTCCTGAAAGAAGTGACGCCCCCCTTTGGTAAGATGTGTCATGGCAGCCACATGGTGAAACTCACTGCATCGCTTCAAGACTCAGTACGCAGCACAACCTGGAGGCTATTTATGTTATGTCTGATCTATAGAGATTTCATGTGATCGACAAAATCCTTAAAAATCAATTACCAATCATCAATTAAACATGCCCATTCTTTTGTAAACAATCCAATACCTGTGTGTTAAAACAAGATACACAAAAACAGACTTAAGTTTGCTGAGATGTGTTGGAAGTTACCTGCTGCTTGTGTATACTGGCCATTTGTGCAGTGAAAAAAACTGTTGCTTTTAACAAACAGCACTATGCTGGCAGGAGTGTAACAATACATCCACTGTGTCGATGCATCGATTTATATTCCTGCAATGAAACTACATCAATGACAAGTCGTGTTTCTGGTGTGACTTGCATCAATCTAAATCATTTTTCAAGGCAAAAATCAGTTGTATTAATACTAAAAATCTGCACCTTGTATTTAACACGTTAAACATTATGTGTATTTTTCGCACTTATAATGTTAAATGATTTTAAATGTTACTCAGGTTCATCCTCCCTTTTTTCTGATGTTCTGGGCTTATGTATTGCATCAGCAGCATCGCTTCAGATAATGGCAGATCAGGGCAGGGAAGCATCAGGAGAAGAAGAACAAGAGATTTTCAGTCTGTGTTTGCGGCCCACACACACTGAGTGGAGGCCTTGCACTTAATGTTCATGTGGTTCAGTGTATCAAGCTTTTCCAGTGTTAAACCTCCTTTACCACTGCATAGAAAGAGACATTTTCTTTTCCTCTATTTTTCAACAAAAAAACATTCCTATTTCGATTTCTGCTGATTGAAGCGTATCATGTCATATCTCTCTTAATGAGCCTATATCGTTTTTGTATCGTATAACCAAACGTTTACGGTAATACACATCATATCATTGTTGAACATATTGTATGCCCAAATATATTTGGTAACATCAGTTGCAACTGCTGGAAAGTTAAATTTCCATATGCAGTAAAGAGGTGGAAGAAACAGCCTAAATCAGTTTACACACTGCTAGCATCCAGTACCACATTCTACACAATCCATGTTTAAGTCCTGAAGAGGGCCTTTTTATGTTACACTACGAAAAAGAAATTGACTGATGTTCTTCTTGGTATTGAAAGCAGTAACACAGATAGTTACCTATGGTAGTCAGCCATTCGTATTAAATTAAAATCTTTGCAGACATCATTTGCCTCCGTACCGAACTGAGACAAAAAGATGATCCAGACAAAGATACTTTGCCAAACATGCCAATGATAAACAGTAACCCAGATATTAATGCATAAACAAATAAGAAACTGCACCCATTAACTTTTTGTTCTTGATTAATCTGTGAAACATCACGCTGTGCTCTGCAGAAGTGACTTGTAATCAACTTCCAATCATTAATGGTCCTGTCATCTGGCACCTGGCTCCTGAATAAACAAAAATCTCATTGCCCCCCTCAATCACTTGAAAGTTATCCCACTGAGTGGCACTTCCAACATCATCAGCGATACAACTGGATGATTCTGAGACCCGAGAGGCAGAAAAACCCCCTCCAATGAGAGCTTGATCAGTTTCCTTTGGACTAAACATTGCTATTCTTTGAATCAGGCTGTTCAGTGAATCATAATCACAGCTCAGCTCCATTGTCGCGAGGCCAGCAGGCTTGTTTTGTCTGCTGATTGATTCATGTCATGTGAGAGCAAGATACTTAAAAAGACCTATCATCATTCATTTGTGTTGGTTTCTGTTTATAGGGCACTCTCCATTGATGATTACTATATCGCAAGATCTTTAATTAGTGGCTTTTGTGTGGAAGACAAATGAAAAACAAAAAGGCAAGCACAGCGCAGCATAATCAAAATGAGTGTTGAGTTTGACGAGTAAACATTTTAATTATGGCGTTAAATATAAAATGAAGGTAACATTTCCGAACAAATTAGTCTAAAGGTCACTTTTGTTTGAAAGTGTTCAGCGAGTAATGGTTGTTCTATCCTGTCTGTTAGTCAATTGTTTTGTCTGCAACAACGCCGCAATCTCAGCTGTACATGTAAACAACATACGGTATTACACAATTCAGTCAAATGTATTTTTTTAATGTGTATTTACACAGAATAAGATTGTGTATTCTCAATTAAAATATTGATTTTGTAGTAGTGACATTTGAAAGTCAAGGCTGTGCTCCAGGAGTGTGTCACCACTATTTATTAGTTCCTATGAAAAACACACACCGCCTGTATGTAGCCTGGCACCACACTAATACTGTGGGCTCTAGACTATTTATTTTTATTCTTCCATCTAAACCACTTTTTAGATAAAGACGGGCATTTCAAGTCAAAATACTACTTAATATTCACCGAGAAGTATTTGACTCTTCTTTGAACTCTCCCCTCCAGATTTGTTAAGTTTGTGTTACACATGTGCAACTAAAATATAATATAATATATAATAAAATAAAATAAAATAAAATAAAAATCAAAAAATCAAAAAATAAAATATAATATATATATAATATTTATTCAGGTTTTCATGAATGCATTTGTAAAACTGTTCAGATTAGTTGGTGTTTCTCTGTGTCAGTACATCTCAGTTTTTTTACTTGTAGATCATGTAATACGTATTTGAGACTGCTTTTAAATTTTAATTTCTCTCTCTATAGCATTTAATGTTTGTGTGTGTCTGCTTAAACGAGCTGACAATGTCCACTCATTTCTAGTCACAATTTGTGTTTACAAGCCGCAACAAACAATGCTACTGACTCCACCTTAATCGCCCTCTGGTGCATTCAAACAACTTGACTTGAACACGGCACACCTTAGTGAGAAAGTTCTGGCTTCACTGCCCAATTGTCATCTGTGGATGTGTCATTCTGTGTATTAAATAATGGACAGAGCCACTGTGACAGTAGCCCTGAGTTCCGTTATGATTTACTTTAATTCTGGACCCAAAAGCAAGACCAAAGCAATGCTGGAGTTTCGAGGTTGTGGCTAGTGAGGGGAAAACTGTGGCCTATGGCACAGAGAGTTATCTGGTGAGCCGGTAAGGTTGGGAGGCAGGTGAGAGCTGAGAGGCTGGTCGGTGTGGCTGTGGATGAGTGAGACCGGAGTGAGTGAGCCAAAGGAAGCCACGCCCGAGCCTCTGAAACACAAAACACAACACAGCCTCCACAACCAAAAAAACAGCCAAACACAATTAAGTCCATCCAAAAATAACACACGAAATCCAGTATCATCACAGGTTCTTGGACCACCGTTTTAAAGCACAATGCTGCTGTCATCTTCTTTCCTGACCACGTTAATGCACCGAGTTGTTAAAAATGATTTGAACGGTTGTCCAACTCGTCCACAAGGGTCCGCTCTGGTATGCATGACGTTAAAATCGTCATCCACTCATGTCCACGAGGGTCGGCGCGGACCCCTCTGGGGACATCTGTGTGCAGCCCAGAATTTGTGATCAGGTGGACAAACTGCTTTAATGGCACGCTGAATGCGCATGCTCTTTCACGTGCGTGAAGAGAGCGATGTTTTGACTTTGCTAGTTAAACTGTGGGTGCACTGATTCACGGCAACATTTCAAACTGAAAGATTTCTCTTTTCTTTCAACAACAACAATGACACCAAAAAAGAATATAATACGTCCCACACAGGTAAGAATGTGCTCTCCTTCATGTCTGCAGAACCAGACCTATTGCCTCTGCCTGGATTACACAGATTTAGTTGTAGCTGCAACATTAGCAATGTCAGTCTGGCTAAAAATGAAAAAAGAACAGAAGTGCAGCCACTAAAAGTTCTGTTATCTTTTGTTTATTCTGCTTCAGTCTGCACACTGCATATCACGGCCAGTCTGGCTCAGACCTTTGTTTTATTATGAATGAAACTGATTCCCCAGTCTGCATGAGCAGACAAGTCCGCGGACACACAGTGCAGAAGGAGGATGGAGCTGTGGGGGACACACATTGCTACTAATGACCATGTGACACATACTAGAAACTTGGAGCTGCTGTCACTCAAAGCACCCTGACCCCTAATCATATATAAATGTTCATGATTGATTCCGAAATCCAGGATTCGTACCGTTGTTATGAACAAGAAAATTTGCTCTAGAGACCAGAATCGTTTTTTATACCAAGCTGTAAGTGGGAATTTAATATGGGCTCTAAAGGGCTTGACTCACTTTAGGAGCCAGCCTAAAGTGGTCATTTAAGGAACAGACGTTTTTTGGCACTCCCGTGTTTGCTTACCTTTTCAGGCTTGGAGGTCGCTGCTTGGTGCGCCTACATTAAGTATGATGTGCTGGAAGGAGGTCTTGTGACAAGAGCTGCGTAAACACAAAGAATTCATATTTTGATAATGTATTATGACAATATTGGTATATAAAAAAAATAAGACAGCATGGATTAAAACCATCTACCAACTGTAAGTGTCATAGAAATGGTCAAAATGATCAAAATTTGGTATTATTGCATCTTGCAGCCCTTTGTTGCATGTCATTCCCTCTCTCTCGCCCTATTTAGCTTTCCTGTCAATAATCCCCCCGCCCCCCTTCCAAAAAAAAAAAAAAAAAAAGTGACAAGGCTAAGGCTTACAGCTAAGACAATAAACAGCGCTTCCCACTGGATGGAGTCTGTGCACAAGCTTTTACATTTCTTATGTTGAAAAATAATGTTTGGCCGTAGTAAAATGATCAATTAATCGATTTTAAGAAGGATTGTAAAAAAAAAAAAGGGTTTATTTATGTCACAGCCGCAGTGTTTTTCCTTGTTCACCTGCTCTAATCCCATTGCCTGTGCCTGCCTATCCTTATGTGTAACCCCGTTCTCTCACTGGGAGGGGTACAAAGCCTCATCGAGACTTGCCCCCCACTCTGAGGCTCACTCCCCGGGTTCCTCTCTAGCAGACCTCCTGGCATATCATTGAAATCAATCCCCATCTGACCCTCTGCTCATCTCTGCCTGCTCAACCTCATTTTATTCCACCCTCATACCAAGGGGCAGGGCAAGTTTCACCTCCCAATGAACTATAAAATTTGAAATGTCTTGATCTTTGGTGATAACAACACGCATACATGGCCCCCATTGTGTCCAACTGCACAGACTGCATCTGACTGAGGTTGCTGTTTTCCATCCCGCCTATTATATAAACTGATTTGGCCGGAGACCTTCGCCTTGCTGGGAGCCAAACGTGATGTGATGCTGGCTGACAGATCATGACGTCCCTCCCCTTGCTGACTCCAGGCGCTCTGGTGGAGTCTGGTCCAGTACCTCACAGCCCGCAGTTACCCAAATATCACCTCACTGTTTTTTGACAGAGGAAAGAATACCATGTGATGTGAAACACAGAAACACAATCGTCTGCAGGCCTCGGATTGAGAGAACGCCACCTCTGAAGGTTGGAGGAAGAGGAAGCTGTGTTTGAAGTGTGACGTCAGTGAGAATTAAATCTTACATGTGTGTTCTGTGTGCTAAAGAAAAGTGTGTTAGCTCTCACAGGAACAAATGGGTTTCTGTGTCATGTTGCACAGATTATTTACTCATCAAAAATATCTAACAGCATGACAGATGTGCGTGAAACATTTCAACTCGGTGAGCTATTAAATTTCTTTTCTTTCTTTCCTTTTCTTTCTTTTTTTTTTGGAGAAAACAGTGGGATATCGCAGAAGATGGAACTCCTACAGAGCTAAGAGAGATTCAAATATCAGAAGTGTCAGAAGTCAGAAAGCATGATATTCTGTGTTCACTTTGAGACAAGAAAATCAGATACAATAATAGCACAAAACTGCACGTTTGCTTTGCTTTCAGATAATTAATATTCTCAAATAATAAAGGTTCATTTAGATCCCTTATTGTCAAAAGAAGCACAAGTGTCTTTAACTTTATACAAATGCCCTGAACTCTCGCTGGTTGCATGTGTACTTATCAAAATGACCTTGACTGTCATCAAACGATGTTTTACAGATAAGCCATACCACAGAGACTTTAACAGTGTGAAGTACCACAACATCTCTGCTTCTGCATCTCACACTGTGCTGCACCCTGGCAATATGGTGGCCTTAACCAAAGGCAGACGCATATATAAATAAATAAGTTAGTAGAAGATGTGCTCTTGAAGCTGCATTACTGGGCTGACGGCTTAAGCTTAGGGAAGAGGGAATGAGGGACAAATTTAGCAACAGATCTCAGAATAACTAGGTGGGGATAAAGCTTATAAAAAGTGCAAATGGCTGCACTTCTGGACGGTGTGCTTAAGGCCCTGAGATGAAGTGCTGACTGAAATGTTTGCAGTTTTGTGGGGGGAAAAAAAAAAGTTTAATGAACTAATTTATGCATTTCAAACCTCTAAAAACTTGAAGAGGGATTACTGGAATCTTCTCAACCTTCGAGTATGGAACGCCAAAGTGATCCAGTTTGTAGACAAGAGAGAAAATGAGCTTTTGTTCTATTTACTGTAATGATGGATTAATGGGAAAATCCAACTTGATTCATTATTTTATTAAGTCTTAAGTTTTATTTATACAGTGCCAAATCACAACAGAATTGTCTCAAGACACTTTACATATAGAGTTGGTCAGACCACATTCTATAATCATATTCAATTTAAATATTTATATATGTACTTTTCAAAAGCATAAATCGATTGTATGGATACCAAGAATTAGTGCCTTACATTTAGCATGTCAAACATTAGATGGATGTATATTTCACACTTATAATGGTATATAGTTGTAAATGTTACTCCAGTTCATTCTCTGATGCTCCGCGTATGTGTACTGCCTCCGCAGCATCGCTTCAGATAATGGCGGATCACGGCAGGGAAGCTTCTGGAGAACGAGAGATTTTCAGTCCGTGTTTGTGATCCACACAGATTGAATAGAGGCCTTGCACTGAAGGTTGGTGTATGATGCTTTTCCAGTGTTTTATGTCCTCTACCATCTTCTTTACCTCTAGTTTTGGCAAAAAAAAGCTACCTTATTGAATTCTAGTCACTGAATCTTATCATATTGTATTGCTCTAAATGAGCCCATATCCCCATTGTATCATCGTTAAAATGTAATGTTACACCCCTAAAAATAAGGGGTGTAACGATAGGTTTTAATAGTGATACAAATGTAAATATGTTTCTCTCTTATTGAGGGCCAGATGAAAAGATTGATAAAACACTTATGTCTGTCTGTAAAGGATAAAGTTAAATGGAAGACACGGCAGAAGAAGTCGGGCCAGCTGTTTCTACCTACTTCCAATCCAAGCTAAGCTAGCTCTGTTCTGGCTGTACCTTTATTTAATGGACAGACAATGGACATCAGTCTTCTTATCTAACTCATACCAGGGGAAAAAAAAAAAAAAAGGAGGGTTATATGCCAAAATGTCAACTTCTTTTCAGTTTTGGCTTTAAAATAAATTGACTGAGGCTAATGACGAGTCAGACTGGCTTCGTCCAGGGTGCTGACCCAGTTAGCCGCTGCAATCTTTTCCCAATTTAACATAAAGTGAACCTACGTAAGAAGCAAGTGGTTCCTTTTTTCAGTGCCAGGTGCTCCTTAAACACGGTTGTAGTCACGAACTTTACTGAACGAGATCAACTACACACAATTCTGTCACACAAAGGCGAAGAAGCAAACTGCAGTGGAACATAAAGGACCTGTTGGTCATTCAAGCAGAAAATTTCAAGACTACAGATGTCACTATGTCTCACTGAAAATACAATGACAAACTAGAGCTAACAAAAAAAATTTTGATTTTCTGTTTACATGCATTTTAGCTTCCTTTAAGTTACATTTTTAAAGACTGAGTGATGTTTTTAAGACTGCAAATTATCTTCTGTCCCGATTTTTAAGTTTCCTTTTCCTGTTTTATTTTGGTAACCTTTTTTTTTCTTTTAT
>JAQFJA010000013.1:17251596-17266280 GCA_029874485.1 Naso brachycentron | reverse complement strand
AGCGCTTTGTGACCCTCTCTCTCGTTAAAAGTAAGTCTAGCTCACCCAGCACACCGCTCTCTCTCTCCCTGCAATCAGTTCAAACAAATAATAATCCAGCCTGATCGTCCGACATACAGAGATGGCTCTGTGGCTGTGGGCATTAGAATGCAGCTCATGATTTACATTCCACTCTGCAGTTGTTCACAGTATTGTCTTATTGTGATTATTATATTATATTATGATTTTATCACATCGCTTCTACTCTGATGTAAAGACAGTTTGAGAACTTCCACTTTCATACAAGCTGTGAGCAAAAAGAACGCACTGTGGAGCGTTTCCACCCAGATCAACTTCTGTAAAGCGTGACATCCTGATTAATTTCTGATACATCTGCATTTGTCATTATTTATAGTTAATATTAAAGTTGACAGGCAGCCATGGGTTCGATTCCACCTGTGGCCCTTTGCTGCATGTCATTCTCTCTCTCTCTCCCCTCTTTCCTGTCCACTCTTCAGCTGTCCTATCTGAGAAATGAAGGTACAAAAAGCCCAAGAAATATTTAAAAAAATAATAATAATAAAATTGACTCATTCACTCATTTGTCTCACACATTACAACAATATTTCTGCACAATACAGCGCACTCTTCATCCAAACACTATGCTTCAAATAAAATTTACAGATGGGCTGACTTGCCTGTGGAAAAAGGGAATGGGATCAAGATTTTTTTTGGCATGTCGACCCATGCTATTTTGGTGGGAAAGTGGCATAAGTATGCAGAAAATTTTGAAGCTAATAACTTCTGTACTATTTCTGTTTCAGTTGATTGAAAATTGTAAGTCAGCACTGTCTAAAAAGATGAACGTTGGGCTTTGAGCAGTCATGTGCTGCTTCAGTCGGAAGGGCTCACCCAAAGAGGTCCAAGAGGACATGCAGACGACTCTCATGGAGGGATACAGTATTGTGAGGAAGTGGAATGCTGAATCCATGCTTGCAGACAGAGAGAGAGAATACTACTGGCTTTGGTGAGCCCCTGTCGCCTCCTCTTGTGCCACCATCAAGTTGACATTTTTGCTTTCAAGTGAATCGTCCAAATCATTATTTTTCATTAAATTTGGTACACACACAGTCAAGGTTTTTAGAAGAGGACTCATGATAACGCAGTGTTTGAGAATAAATCCTCCAGTCTTTACTTGTCGTTTCTCTGGCACCACCACCGGGATTCACACTGGTATGTCTTAAAAGCTGTTGGATGGATTAGCATGCAATTTGTTCAGGCATTTTTTAGGTCTTATATATATTAATTATAAACATTTATAGTCTAATGCTATTTGTTAATAAAATAGCTGTGATATATATTTGAAAGAGTACAGGAGTATATGAGTCAGCTCCTCAGAGACAACAACACTTATTGCAAATGTTGAACACCATTTCATGCAAGAATTAGTTACACTTGAATTTTATACCTCTGTGTTTCACTATACAGTGTGTTTAACACATACATATAAAGTGCAGAACATAAAAACTGGTCCATTTTTTAATGTTGCATCAGCATTACCTCAGTTCCGGGAAGCTTTTCGAAGTTCCTTTGCTGCTAGATTGTGCAGCAAGCTCATTGCTACACCCACCATTTCTTCACCGCTGCTAAACCGTCCCCCTCATCTGAACTCTATCCCCCCTGATGGATCCTCTTGTGTTCATTTATTGAACCCAGGTAGGTGTATCCAATTAGTGTTTCTGTGTCTCGCATGTCAGGCTATGCTAAATCTGCCTCCAAAAAGCTGGGGATCCTATTAGCTCGGACTAACGCCTCTGTATTTTATACTACGGCTTTTATGGGCTCTCCAATGTCACTGCATCAAAGGAGCCTTGTCTGTACATGAATCTCGCCATGCCAGAATCCTTCAACCCTATTATCTGGGTGAAGTGCCCTTCCTCAGCTATTTGTATCCTCCCGTGCCTCGCGCCATTACCTTCCACTGGGTAATAGCTCTTTAGGCTTCTTGTCTTTCTCTCCTGCTTCTGTTACCAGAAAAAAGAACCAACCAAACTTGTTTTGTTTCTTTCTCTAAAATGCTTTAACACAAATTCTTCATATGGTGTAATACTGCTTAAGCATAAGATATTATAGTCAGGATTCATAACGTGATAAGAGCCGGGAAAATACAGCAGCTCAGTGAAACATCTAAAAACATTATGTTATATAATCTTACCTTGAGAAAAACTCAAGACAGTACTTCCATCTATTCACTTCTTTGCCATTAAACTCAAATTAGATGATTATTTACTCTGGATCTGCTCAGTCATGCATAGCCGATCTCTCAAGTCCCCTCTGCAGTGCTGGATGGATGTTAAAAAAATCCCCTCAAGGATAATGGAAAATTGATTTTTATCTCCCCATATCTGTTTAAATATGATTAACAGTGAGTTTGACACAGCACGTCAAATTAATAATGACGTGCAGTGGGAAAAGGCAATCAATAATTGACAAGATAAATATAGATAACGGTTCATAATGCTCCCGACGCAGGTCACACCGATAACGAATGAAGCATTAGCATGTGAATGATAATCAGGAGTCATTAGGCAGGTGTGAATGACAACACAATAGCACGGCGGCGACCACGTTTTGACATCACCTCCAGCTCTCCGAGGGCAGCCGCTGAAATTAACTGAGCCCCGTATCTCTCTGTTAATCTGTTCTCCAGGCTGATAGGAACCTAGAGGTCATTTGGCAGAGCACCGTGTTACTCCTCCGCATTGACCCCCCCACCAGCCACCCACACACACACACACACACACACACACACACACATAACGATGCAGCTCCCCTGTTTTCACTGAATCAAAAGTGAAGTGGCGGCTAATGAAAACGAATAGCACATTTGTATGTCGTTAGCGCAGAGCGGGGGCTCGGCGGGGAAGTGCTGGGCGTGTGAACATAGTTCAACAGTGATTACGCAGAGGTTAACGGCCGCCCTGACATAAGTGTTCGACTCCTCGTATTATGTCGATTCACTGAGCTGTTGAACCATTACCCCTCTCTCCCCCTCACAGTCAGATAAAGGTATTTGCCCACGGCTAGACAGGTGCACTTTGCATTTATGAGAGCATACATTATGTTTGACATCAAACATTTGCTTAACACAGCCTTGGAATCTCATTTCATTTCAGTCAGGTTCCAGTTTGATCCCAGTTTTGTGGCAGATACTGTTTCCTGTATGATACATTCATTTCTAAAATGCATCTGGGACTGCAGAGATGTAAGCAGCAAAGACCTGCAAAGTCCCGGCCTTAACTTATCATCTGCCCGCTCAAAACTATAGGTTTTAGATGACAGGGCTCGTAAATGGGTTATCTAAAATCCAATATATATTGGAAGAGAGATCGTAGGGGGAAAGGCGCGCTTGACTGTATCATCCTGATCCATAACTTTCCCTCCAACCAGGGGCCCATTTATTGTCGATTTCATCCGAAAGATGGGTCTGTCAGTTGGGTGGGAGTCTCGCTGCTGTTTATTTTCAAATCAATACTCAATTACTATAAGGAAGATACACTCCCTTGCCCATTTTCGAGATGAAATTATGGACTGCAGCAATAACACTTAGTCAAGGCGAAAGCTGGTGTCATTACCTCACAGCTGGGCAGGATAAGTACACCGAGATTTTACAACAACTGGATTTCTAACCCCCCACCTCCTCCTTTTAGCCTTTAGTTTCTAATTAATCACTATGAAAAAGACCCTTCACCACATGATGGATGACCAGAGAAAACAATTTTCACCCTAAGAGCCTTTTAATTTTAAACTCTGAGAGCTCATTGACTGCAACTCCCAACAACCCATCAATGCTAGTTTTTAATGCACTTCCTCTTTTGTTATTGAGAAGAATGGAGAGGCAGCGAAGGCCCCGGCTCCTCTTCATAACTCATGTCATTGATTTGCTAAATGCCAGACATTTGCCATAGGAAATAGTCCTGTCAATGGCTTTGGCAGGGTGTGTGTAAATTACTCCATTAGGGAGAGTTTTTGGTTATTTATAGTCAGAGAAATAGAGGTTAGGCTGCATAAATGAGCATGGATTGGGCACTGCAAGTCAAATGCACCCCTTGTTTAGTCCACTCACATGAAGAGGTCCTTTTAGTTGGAGTAAAAAAGCTTCTCTAATATTGCAGCGTAAAAGCAGAAAAGCCATCATTCACTGTAACACATTATGACAGACGAGCTTTGCTCTTGTGAAAGTAGGCTAGACAGGTCCGAGGGCAAAATCCAGCCCTGGCAGAAATTGTGACAAGCGGTTCTGTTGTAGTTATTGTTAGCGTCCGCACCGGTTGGACGGGTCAGTCAAAACAGTCCTGTGACATTGCAACATATTGGAAGAGATGCTGTCTGTGGTCAAACACAAGCACAAAAAGAGAGTTCAGTAACAACAGACTCAGACATAAGAAGGCCGCAGAGTTCATAAACATACTGTAGTTGAATCTGATCATCTCCTATTAAGTAAGTGGACTACCTGTATCCACATAAAGTGTAATGACAATAATTATGATTTCAAGAAGTTTAGTTTACTCCTCACAAGGATAAAAAAAAGACATTAACGAGTTGCATAATGTGAAATATGGGATCTAGTGTTTTTGAAGTTTTCTCCACAAAAAGCCAAAGTATCTCTTTACTTCATGAAAGTGGAACTGCAGCTGCTTAATTTAGCATTAGTCCAGGTTTTCGGCAGAATTCAGTTAGTGTTGATAAAAAAATATACATGTTTGGATTTGAAAAAAAAAAAGAATTCTTAACTCAAATGTTCAGTTTAATAACATTTTAAAGATTAAAAAAAAATGGTGGCTTTTTGATATTTCCACAGTTGAGTAGGAAATGAAAAATTTCCAAATTCTTCATAGAGTAGCTTTAAAAAGAATTTCATCATTCATAATGCATGTACAATAAGTGCAAAATGTCTTGATCATATAAATAGCTCTTAATAGTTTTTGAATCTGGCAAACGCAGCCTTTTAATAGCAATGTTTTTCACGCTTCTCGCTTCCTCCACTTTCAGTTATTTTCACTTTTCTATGTGTTTTTTCTTTTAACTATTTTTTTAAATGAATCTTTCTATCTTTATCTTTCTCCACAATGTTGTTTGTATGCATGTCTGTTGTTAATGCTTAATTTAATCATAAATTGTCAATTATAGAAAGTAAAACTGAATGCAGAGGGGTCTGGACACACTCAGACTAAAACATAACACAGGCATACTGACCCACAGATTGTAATGTTCCTCCTGCTTCATGTCATTATTCCACAGAAGAGCACACACTCTCGAGCACTGTGAAAGATTGTGCAAGATCTCCACTGGAACAGATATAACTGAATTACGACTCACAGTAACTCAAAAATATATACATGGGAGCCATTAAATTATAGGGTGAGTGATTGTGCATACAGTCCAAAGTTACCACCAATCCTGGTAACAATTCAAAAACCCTGTAGCTCCAGTATGTATAGAATAATACAGAAGAACAGCTATAAAACAGAGGCCTACTGCAGCATTGTGGGAAAAAATCTTTCAGGAAGTCATGTTCATAGCCCATTGAGTGAGCAGCTATGGTGACAATCAGCAGGTTATTGTCTGAGCTTTCCACTCTAATCACCACATTGTAGGATGTAGGACTTTTTTTAACATCTGGAAGAATATTTCAGCACCACAGCTGCCTTTAAAATATATTTCTGGTAGAAAAACGTTTTGAAGTGATTGCTGATGAGGCCGCATTCAACTGGATTCAAAGTAGTGTGCTGCACTGGTGTCAAAACCTGCTCGTCTTAGGATAGATTCCCATAGAGCCCACTGTTTGTTCATCTCTGCTGTTTGTTTTCAATCACGCAAGAATTACATGCTAGGAGATAAACCAATAGCAAGCTCCGCAGGAAGCACAGCGCTTCAATATCACATCCTCGGGAGATGTACTATGAGGTGATTTTGTATATTTTTACCTTTTATAACTTTTTGAATGATTGCAACCTTTTTAATTAAATAAGATTAATTACATCACGCAGGGTTTGCATTTGAAATGTCTCCCATTGATCTAGATGAAAGTATTTGAGGTTGAGATGTGATCCTAATTTAACATCACGGTTGTGTTGTCATTCTATTTATATGCAGCAGGTCTTGTTTTTGTGCCACCATGTGTGTTGCCCATGGATACGGCGAAGTAATATTCACAGATGCCACACAAACTCTTTTACTCGCTCAATCTGTGCAAGTCGTGCCAGTGTGATGGGGCTGCTTTTAACAGAATAAAAGATAAATGGAGAGTGACAAAGTGCCCCTGAGGGGTAGTGATAGTTTTTGCCTTGACTCTTCTATGACACCTTGATAAGGCAATTATGGAGTAATTACCTTAACAAGTGGCATTAGAGGAAATTATCCTCATTTTTCTGCTAAAATAACATCAAATCAGTGGTGAGTGAATTTTAGAATCCCTAATCAGCATCTCATTAGGGTGCTGCAACTGCCTGATTTAGTCAGCCTTCAATGACAAACGCAATTCTTGCTACAAAACAACACAAATGTGACAACATTGTGCCAAACAAGGCAGATGAATCCGTCACATCCTTCAGAGACTCCACGTTTCTTCAGCTCATAATGGCTAATTGTGTTCCGAGAGTCTGAGTGCACGATTCCAGCAACCCCTGAGATGCTATCCATTGCCTGAGTAAAACAAAAGGTTCAAAGTCAATGGGAGCCACGCTGCGAGTGAGTGTTGGAGAATCTCTCCTCTTTCAGCAAATGGAACAGATAAGCAGAAACGTTTCCTTCCTCTCTTCCCCCGAGTTAGCTGGTGCAGCAAGGTCAGGTGAATGTGATCAGCCACTGTGTCTAAGCGTATTATCAAGTGAAATCTGTGGATTGACGTGAGCGAACGGGGCCAGTCAGCTGTCTGGAAAAATCATTACACAGAGCCGGACATTTTGGATAACTTTGGAGGCAATCGGCCGCTCGGGATGCAGCGTGGATCCCTGCGTGACCAAAATGCCCTTGAAAGAAACATTTCCTCACTTCAGGAGCCTGACTGAAAGTTGACGTTTCCTAGAAGAACGGGATGAGATGAGCTTAATTTCTTTTTTTAGTAAAACACAGTCCAGAATAACCAGTGCGTTCAATCTGCACACTTACTCTGATGCTATATGGCAAGAAAGTATATCTATAATGTATTTCTTTGTAAATGCTGTAATAAAACCAGAATGTTCAAAGTAAACCTACATTTTGTCAAGTCATGTACTTGAAGGTGTTCATATTAATATCATATAATAACATGAATAGCTTTATATTATGTGAAAGGGGCCATTCAATGCACTCACAAGGAATTACGACCAAAATTTGCAATTTCTTGATACCTGACAAAAGGAAGTCCAAGAGTTGCTCTTTTTTTCCGCTCTCCACCTCATGAAGGAAACTCTCCATTATAATCACGAACTACTTACAGCCTCTGTCTGACTTTCTGCTGCTGAAAACTCTGTTGATGAGAACGTTAAAGCCGAGTAAAAGTTACAGGACCTCCGTAAATTAAATAAAATTGACAGCAACATATCCCCTATGTGTAGAGGATGTGAAATAACTAAAGGAGATCATCTTTACATGTTTTGGAATTGAAGACTCACCATCAACAAGGCATTGGATAAATGAACTGGTATCTTACCGCACTCCTGAAAAGATATTTTAGCCTGAATCCAGTAATAAAATTTGGGGTTCTTTTCTCAACATTTAACCTCTTTGGAATAAGATGGCTGTAAAAGTGCAAGTCTTTCTAGAACAGCCCAAAGTTAACTATCTGAAATATACTGTATGTGAAAGTGAATGTTTGATTCAATGCTTTATTTCCAAATGTTGATTTTTATTATTAATACTTAGATTGCAAATGTTAAATTAGATATAATTCAAGAGAATTTACACTGGATTTGTGCGGCTTTGTTGTATGCAGTGTGCGATTTGTTATATATACATATATATATATATATATTTTTTTTTTTTTTTCCAAAATAAATTAATGGATAATGTCATCTTCTGATCTGAGTGTAAACAACACTGAATTTTTTATTTTTTTTTACTTGAAACAACCGTATCCAACATGGTAAAATTATGCAACAATAATTGTAACAATTGTAATAATTGTATTCCAACATGCACTGTGCCCACATAGTGGCAGAAGAAACAGAGTTTTAATCATCTTGGTCCAGAGGCGAGGTGGACCCAAAGCATCAGCCTGCACCTGTGTGGGTTCAGTTGATGCTGGCTGCTGGTTGTCATCTTTATTTGTCTTGGTATCAAGGTTATTCGTGACTTTTTCTGTTAATTTTTCACTACAAAAAAATGACAAAATACTCTGTTGCCATTTAATACTGGTCATCACTTTACATGGCTGCTAGCAAACTTTTATAGTAAGCCAGCTGTTATTGTTTAATGAACGCTAACTTAACTCTAGCAGGGATCTATTATGAAACTTGATTTTGTGTGTCATTCCAAGCGTGAAGCACAGTCATCATCGCTACTGAAACGAAATATGAGAATTAGATCCACTCATGACTTGGCTCCATAATGTCTTTTTAAAATAGCCTATATTATTGATGAACTTGTACCATCTACTGGCGGCGATATGAGACACGTGTAACGAAGTCTGACCAGAAGTGGGGGACGTACCCCAACCTGGGATAAAAAGTGAAGGATGACAGAGGGGGACATCAAAAGCAGAGAGGGGAAAATCTCCCCCAGCCCCCTCAACAATACATGCTCAGGTTGCATGTTTGTTTGAAACACACACAAAAAAATGTATATTTAGACAGCAGATTTGCCTAAAGAGTTTATGTTTCACTAATAAAACAAATCTATTAAAAAAAAAACAAAACAGTAAAAGTTATGGGCTCAAAAACCAAAACAATGAGCCGAAAACTGCTAAAACACTCCAGGGAGCTAAGTGGAGCTGCAAAGTCTGGCAATAATTAACTACTGACAAGTTTGTGCCAAGATAAAGACTAATGAGGATTAAAAAACAGTGGTTTCCATGTACAGCAAGCAAGTTCAGCTCCTTTACGGTTGAGTCATGACGGTGTTCAATCCTCCAGCAAGTGGCAGAAAACAGATGCGTTCCGTTACATTAAAAGTCACCAAGTCTACTTCTTTAATTCATTCCCCTAATGTTTTAACATCACGCCAAACTTTCACTTGGAATTCCTAATTAGTCTCATAATCACAGCTCATTAATTAGAAGCTATAATTAGTCAGAGATCAGCCTAATGATAAGACACAATTATGTCTCCAGATGCATTGTTCCTAATCAAGCCCTAATATTCAAACACAGCCCAGTGAGTGTACGACGTAAACTGTCTGTCATCGTGAAGTAACTTCCTGTGTTGTTGACCCTCAGTCTGTCTGTCTGCATGCGCACGTGTGTGCGTGACATGGGTTTGTCTCGCTGCGGATGGTGTGTGCATGTTAAATGTGATGAGGTATAGTTATTACCATACATAAACTGGAGGTTTGAAGTAAAATAGCATTTAATGACTTATTTGAAGTATTTGAATTGCAAAGGGGATGAAACGTCCCTTTGAGGAAGGAAATGCCATAGTCCAATCAAACATTTCACTGTTGCGAAGGTTAATGAATGCCATTAGCCCAGCGNNNGTAAATTCAGACTTGTACTTTCACAAGATGCATAAATTAGATAAAGGCCCAGAATCTAAAGCTTCATACAGAGGAGAGGGAGTCTATGACAGCAACACAATTACATGCCTGTGTAAAAAATGGCTGCTAAATGGAGCCAATTTGACAAGCTTCAATGGCTGGAAGTTAATGTTTCCATCAACTTACTTGTTTTTAAAGCGCAATTAATTGTACTTGCACAAGCCAGACCATCAACTGGCTGTTTTTTTGTTTTGTTTTGTTTTTTTTGTGTGTGTGTGTGTGTGTGATAAAATATTTATCGATTAAATTTCGGTTAATTAACAATCCCTGTAAAATTTATCCTAATTATAGCTCATCTACATGCACATCTCCGAGATTCATTCCAAACTAAATCATACTGCACCAAAATGTTGCCAATTCCAGTGACTGGTTTGCAGCATGACTGAATCGGTAACAATATTTATTTACAGAGATATTACAAAAATTATTAACCAATTTGCACTTCATGTTTCCTTTGAGATGCTAATTAGTTGTTCATTTAGTTGTATCCTTTTGGCTAATGGCTCATCAGTTCTCAAAGTGTCCTGCTTGGCACTAATAAGGTCTGACGTAGGCATTTTCTATACTTCATTACTCCTTTCAAATGATCATTGGCCTCCTTAATTAGATGATAGTTGAGTTATAGCCCAACTGTAGACTGCGACCTTGAAAAGAAGTTGAGATCTGACAAATGATACCCAAGGCTTGAAAGCTAATGGCTGAGACAGAGTGACACTTTGTTTTGGCTGAAGTTCCCCTAGTTGGTCACATTTTAGCTTTATGTGAATGTCATGAGGATAATGACATACCTGTGATCTTCTGTCGTCAGCAGATCCTCTCTTCTCGCAGTTTACTTTGGATTATAAAGGAAAGGAGAGGAGATGAATGAGGAAACTGGTTTAATACCGACTTCATGCACAGTTGGGTGGGATATTAAAAATCTCTGCTCAGCCTCTGCCTGTGCAGTCTCTCCAGGTTGGACAGTATCACTGAGGATTCACTCTCCAACATACTGAAATGATGTCAAAAATGATACAAAAAAAATATTATCCATTATCTCCAAAATGCTAAAAATGTGCCATTTTTTTGCCAAACACTTAAAGTTTTGGTAAAAATTGAAACTGTGTTATTTAAAGCAACATTTTATTGAAAATTTGTAAGCAAACAAGCAACTGGGGACTCCCCATTGTTCCGACCACTCAACCATCAAACAAATGCACAATGTTCTTTCATTTCAGTTATTTAGGCTATAGCCTATGATTTGGTATCTTATTTATGTTCTCGTTCCTTTTGATTAATTTATTTTATATCATTTTGTATTCTCACTTTTCTGCCGAGGTTAAGGTTAGGAAAAAATTACAGCGATAGAGTGTAACACACCGGACATTTCACACGGAGGGTACGGACCAGGCACAGCGAATGCGAAGCCACTCTGAACCCTGAAGAAGGACAGCAGTCAACAAGCATTGTTGTTGGACCAATGAGGTGTCAGAGCAATGGGCTTTACGTTGTTGGAATAACAGGCTGTCACACCAGTGGGATGTTGGATCAATGATGCATTTGTCGGACAACTGAGTGGTCAGAATAATGGGTGGTCGGGACAAGGGCTTGGCACCAAGCAATTTACCTACACTGACGAGAAGCATTTTCAGGTCATCCCAGCTTCAAACACATTGCATTACACATAGAATAAGCATACACACACTTAAATACAGAAATAAGAAACATCACGGCTAAGAAGGCATGAATTAAAGAAGTGCTGTGAAAAAGATCTCATAATGGCGAATGGGCTGCAGTGTTCATTCAGACGTTAACATGCGTGTGTGGGTGAAAACAGGAGCAGACCCAGAGGTGAAAGTAGTTTTATATTCTTGCCGGTACTACTACCACACTCTTCATCACTTCATATTGTTCAACTCTCCTCAGCTTAATGCATCCTTCGGAAAAATGTTCCAATATTTTAATACCAGTATGAAGCAGAAAGAAATCAGAAACACTTGACCTTGTGTAAAGCAAAAGATTTGTTTTAATGGTTTAAGTGCAACTTTCAAAACTTTCAAAATACCCATAACTTGTTTTACTGTAATTTACAATAGCGTAATTTAATTTAACGGCATAACAAATAAATAAGTCTGTCTTTGGATTTACAGACATGTGTGTGTCACATAAAGAAATGAGAGAAAAAATGATTGTGAGTAAAATGTCTCAACTTGTTTGTTTTAAAAATTACAACTAAATTTGTCTATAACAGCTGATATTTAAATCATGTTGACAGCGCGTCAGCCAACAACAGGGATGTTTGAAGTTTCATTGGATTCATTTATTAGTCAGCCTGTCCTGGTGCAAACGCATTATTAAAGTCTGTGGTTTGGGTGTGGAAGAACTTGAACCTCCCTGAACAATAAATCAAACGCACCCTTTCACAGGCGCTGTGTTTAGGAAGTAAACGTACGCAGTAACGTACCGTTGAGTTACAGAGGAGTCCCTGATCGTCACCTAACACACAGCTTGTCTGCGCTGCTGTCTGTGTTGTGGAATAAAACAGAATATTATGAAACATCACAACTATTTTTGTGTATATGTATGTTTATGTACTAATGTATATTGTACCATGTTTGCATCATGTTTGTAGGGAACATCTACCAGGGACAACAGTTGAAAATTAGCCTGTGGCTACACTCCAGCTAGTTTACATCGCCTTGTTTTTAGTTATGTTCATTAACTTGTACTGGTCCTCCTAAATAAACATTAAACTAAACTAAACTACTCTTCTGTTAATGAACTGATGATCAAGTCTGTCAAGTTTACAGCGCCAACAGAGTTTTATCAAAACCAAATCATGAAGAATAAACAGTCGGCCTATCATATCCTGTATGGATCCTGCAGCTCTCTGAGACTAATTTGTGATCTTAAACTGTATAAATGGACTTTACTCCTCTGATGATGTCTTTGTCATTTGACTATATTTCTTCATTTAAAAAAGAGGACTCTAAAGTCACGTTAGTGGTTTGTAAAACTATATTATAGGCACAACCAACACATTGTTGCTCCGCTCTCCAAACTGCAGCTTGGTCAAAATTCCCTTGTGACACTTCTGAAAGCAATGAGTATCTTTTTCTAACATGTGGTCCACTTGTTAGGGTTTAGGTAGCAAACCTATGTGGTAAGATCAAGGTAAAGATCGGGACTTTGCTTTCATTTACTGCAATCCCGATCTCCTGACTGAAAGGCCTGTTTTACTGCTCTTTAAACTTTGCCGGGTACAGATTTGGAGTCTGGTGGGTCACATGCAGATGCTAGAGGGATACCAAGCACTTTGAGAAATAATGCAAAGGGCTGCTGACCAATCTGCAGTATGAGATGAGTTGAGAGTGAGAACAGGCTGGTGCAGCAGTGCTTTGAGCTAAACATGCTCAGTAACAATGCTGACATGCTGATGTTTGGAGGGTATGATGTTTAACAAGTTAACCATCTTCGTTTCATAGCGTTAGCGAGCTAGCAGTTATTAATTATTGCTGAACACAAAGTACAGCTTAGATTGTCATAAGTGTAAATCAGATTTTGCACAAGTTAAAATTCTGACCTGATTAAAAAGCTTCAAGAAAAGTTGAAGGGATCCAGACTAAGAATGTTGTGCTAATCTTGTTGCTTTATATTCAGTTCATGCACAAATACAGCATAATTATCTGTAGTGTAGAAACTGGATTTTCTTAACACCTCCAGACAAGACGGGCCTTTTCTCCCTTTTCCCAAAGCCTGCTGGGAAAGGCCTTGGGCCCTCAGTGGTCTTGAATGGAGCAGAAGCTAACAGAACGGAGGGATGAGTGGAACCTATTAAAAGTAAAAACTTCAATGAGGCTTCAAATTTTGCAGGACCAACAGTCAGTCAGCAGCATTCAGGACAGCAGAAATTCCACACGCGGAGCTGTAGGAGACTTTGGTGTTCCTAGTTAAACCAGACCTGCTGCAGCTCTTGCTCCATCACCAAGGCACTATCACTCTTGATGTACACCACCACATCACTCCAGTAAGCAAAATCTCCTGAGACGGGTCTTTTTTCAGTGCTAACATGTGAAATATTGCTTTGCTGGGTGTTCACTCAGGCGAGCAAAAATCATTGCCTCTCTCTAGGTAAGGCTGACAGATGGCCATCCACACTGTGAGAAAAACAAAGGCTTGGATGGCAGAGTGAACAACCAGGTCGGCCCATGTTTTATCTCCCTTCACTTTGTAAAACGGCCTCCAAGGTTAACCCCGGCCGAGTTTCTTTAGTTTTATTTAAGAGGAAAATTTCAGAGAAAGCAGCTCTGGGCAGACATACTTTTACCCTTTGCCAGAGAGGTTCTTTCTTCCCTGTGGAGAGAGAGAAAAAAAAAAAAAGATTTTGAACTTTTCTTCTATGGTTCTGATTTGAAATCATCATTAATACCTGGCAGGATATCTCTGACATATTCTTATACTTAATCAACATGCTTAGAAATTAACAACTTCAAACTGAAATGCAATTTGCATGTGTTTGCTTGTGCAGAATAATCAAATCATGCGGTATTAGGCCACGCATCAAGCACTGGAGACAGTGGTTTTGTTCAGCTGGAGGTAATTGAACCCCTCTGCCATCTTTTTTAGAACAGTGCCTGACATAACCACTGGTTGTCGGCAGTCTGACGAGTATCAGATGAATAATTTTAATGTTAATTACATAGTAGCAGAAATACATTATAAAATCCTTTCATGATGGGCAATGAAGGAAGTTAAAGATGTCGTCGAATGCAGTACCCTGGGATATTTTTAAAAAGAGGACATGAGAGGCAAATGGCTGTGTTATATTTATAAGTGTTGCAGGCTGAGGTTAAACTAAACTTTCTTTTCATTTGGTTATGTGAGTTTCTAAGTTGGCTTGGTTATTTTTTTGGTTAAACCTTGAAAGCCTTAATGTGTGCAACTGTTTGTGAATCCCAAAAAATTCTAACACATGGCGTAAAGAGCCCGAGTCA
>JAQFJA010000013.1:17209788-17222235 GCA_029874485.1 Naso brachycentron | reverse complement strand
GTGAGGAGTCTGCCCGACCACATCAGACACATGAATTAAAACAAGCCCACGAGTGATTGTTGCGTTTCTGTTGGAATTGTTGCACAGAAACAAATATTTGACCCAAAAGTCTTTGCTCTTCTTCCTCAAATGAACAACATCTCCAATTCAAAGTTGATTTCTTTAGACAATTTCAAGTCCAAAGCCTTGATAGCAGCTCTTTGTTGTTGATGTGCTTTGAGCTACATGCTAACGCCAACTTGCTAACATCCCCACAGAGAAAAAAAGCTCTCATGCTGATTGCAGCTAGTTATGTTTTATGTTTTTGTATCACATGTTAACATGGTAACATTTTAGCTCTTAACACAAAGAACAGCTGAGGCTGATGGGACTTTTACACGCCATAGATGAAAAGATGTGGCTTAAAGATGAACCAGGCTTGTGACCTTGTGTGCATGTATAAAATACACCTATGCATGCAAATACTGTGCAATAATACCTGCACACAGACGTCTGTGTGTGCAAAACATGTGCAAAAGCGCATTGTGCAACACCGAAATTCCTAAAGTCCCTCAAATTCTGGTTTGTCATTAACAACCTTGTTTACTGTACTTTTTTATTGTTCTTTTTTCCTTTTTGATTGTGTTGTGATGTGTGCAGTTTGGTCAAATAAGTGCACTTCCCTTTTCTCTCTTTTTCTCTTTTTAATGTCTTTTTAGTGTCCTCACAGTTTTAGGCCATGGCAACTTGAGCTCTTACTGTCTTTACTGTTTACAATTAAGAGCTGAGGCCAAATGTTGCACCTGAACCTGGAATCAGCAGCAGAGGAAGAGCTGCAGTGAGCGCACACCTGTGAGAGAAGGTCAGTGTTTTCTGGGCGTCACAAACTGAGTTTGTACTAAAACAGTTTTCAACATTCAAACTTATAAAACGTTTAAATCTTAACATCTTTACAGTGACAAAGAATGAACCAAACTTTGAAGGATTTTGTACCATTTTATTTCTCAGATGTACTGTATGAAAAATGCTCATTTATGTGGATGTGTGTGCATATTTACGGGTCGCTTGGTATGTTTTTATGCTTGTGTTTGTGTCTGGCCTGTAGTTGTGTGTCAGTATTTATTAAATGCAACCTGAGAGCGTGTTTCCGTTTGTCAGTGAAAATCTGACAAAAGAAGTGCAGGCCAAATATTCTGACCATCACCCCGAGTGGTCTACTCTAGACAACTAAGTACAACCTGCTCACAATAAACAGTGATGTATAATTGTAGCTTAAGATAAGACTATTGATCCTTGGGGGTAAATTTATAAGCAATCCAGCTGATTTTAAAGTTATTTAACTTTCTCCACATTTATCAGGTGCATACTAAAATGATGAGAACTTAATTCATCACTAATTATAATAAAATATGACGTACATTATTCTGAATCAGATTTATTTATTTTAAATTTTAGTATTCTGTAATTCAAGACAAATGCGCATTTTGGTTGATGCAGCCAACTTATTGTCTTTATGCTTGTAATTAGTCGTTAATGCCACTGGAGGGAGACAAAATCAATTCTGTTTCTAATTTGAACATCCCAGTTCATCGCATGTTAAATGCTTATTAGAGGAGGTTTTGAGCAACTTAAATAAAACCAGCATTTAAGACCACATTAGATCTTGTCATGCACCAGCTGCAGTCACAGACTGGCTCTTTGAACATGTTAACTTTTGGGTCGTCGCAGTCCTGGAGTCAGTCGGAGGGTTTGAGGCCGATAATAAGAACACTGCCGTCTCTCAGACTAACAGGCAACAGTAACTGCAGGTCTTAATAGGGTTTGATGACTAATGACTGTCAGAATTATAAGGTAATCCACAAAAAAGTCTGTTTTATGATAGGAAATTATCAAGCTGTGGTTTGTGAATGAGCAAAAATGCACAAAATTAAAATTTAAAAGTATTTTTTACCATCACACAGTCAAACACACGAATATAGACATGCAAAACAGTCAACATCTCAATCTGGAGCTGCAGCAGTTTTAGAGCATTTTGTAACAAAGACAAAATGTTTGTTCTTATTTACAGTGCCAGGGAGTAACTAGTTACATGTAACGAAACTATGTAATCTAATTACAAAATGAATGCAACTGTAATCTGTTACAGTTACTGAGAAAAAGATGAACGATTAAATTACAGTTACTTCTGAAAATATTAATGATTTCAAAGGGGGTTACATCTGAATAATTTCGGTAAAAAGCTTCGGCTTTATGTTGAATAATATTCATTTTGTTGCTTTGATGTGCCCAGTGTCTTCTTTTGCCATTTTTCCAGTCGAGGCCGTTCAGTAAAGTTTGATGCCATTCTGATGTTTTTGATCGATTCTCTTGTTTGAATTTGTGGCGCCCCACGTCTGCCATCAACACTGCCTGGTTTAAACATTTGGAAACATTTGACAGGTGAAAACGTTTGTTTGAAATTTCAAGTAAGTAATCAAATGTAAAAAGTCACATTATTTTGAGGAAGTAATTGAAATAGTTACATAACTTATTACATTTTAAATAGGGTAGGCCTAACTACTAATCTGTAACCTATTACATTTTAAAAAATAACCTTCCCAACCCTAGTTACTTACTTACTTATTTATTATTTATTTAGCCTCTTCAACTTCTTAAATATGTAAGGTCAGGGTGAGGTCACATTTTAATCCCTCCTGCACATGCTGCTTCTTTTTTACTCTTCCTTAGATTTATGTCTTATTTGCTCTGGCGAACTCAGGATGTTTGACAGGCAGGGGTGAAAATAATAAAGGGCACTTTTTGTTTGTGGTAGAGCACCAGCACCCAAAATGTTGCTAGGCACCCCCATGTTTTGTCCAATGGAAAGACACCTTAGAGTTCACTCTACCGTGTTTGTCTACAGGAAGGGCACCCTAGAAGGCACTTCATCATGTTTTTCTACCATAGAACAGATCTTTTATTAGCTCTACAAAAGCTCATACTTACTTTGTTGTATTTTAGGGTGAAATTATTAACTTAATCTCGATTTTGCAACGTTGTCACTTCCACTAAGTAACAGTTTAATAATATAACGATGCTTTTTTATGCAGCAGTTCAGCTTAACTTGTTGCGGTATGCTGTGGTCCTGCTTCTTGTGAGTTTAACCGTCCAGCATCGTCAAATTCATCACACCGGCATCTTCACATTGTAAGCCCGGCCTACATATCATCCGCTTTCTTCCCATTGGTTCAAAATCAAAGGCGGGCTTCTTGCACAAAATCTCATTGGCTCACTGATATGTCAATCACTCTCCTCACTAGCAGTTTCTGCATAACGACGAATAGACGCGGAACAGGGGGAAGGAGAGAGCATAGCGGGCATACTGAGGAAGAGGGGGCGGACGACTGTTGCCCTTCATCATTATAGCACAATTTCACACTGTTACCGGCCCGTTGTATTATTTTTATCGAATTGGACTGGAATATACATTGAACCGCTGTGAAAATGGCGCAGCCGGACAGCAAGAAAATATTCTTTGAGAACCTGTCGGGAGCCGGGAAAGCTATCGCAGTGCTCACGAGCGGAGGAGATGCTCAAGGTAAACTGACGTGACAGTTTCACTGATAATTCATCAGTGTGTCGGTGCAAACAGGCCCGTAGAGGGCGAAAATACACCTCTACAGCCGCGTGATGCTGGATTGTTAGTGAGGTGATGAAGCCATTCACATTGCCCTCTATAAATCACCCGCAGCAGCTTAACGTGAACTCGGCAGTAACGTATGGTGATGAGGCTTCTCTCAGGAAGCCCGCCGGTTAGCATGCTAACATGACGTATGCTGCTAACTCGCTAACAGCATCATCCTTTGTCATTGATTTGGTGGCATGTTTGTCACCACTTAAGACAACAGCAGTTTGGAGGCCTGCCAAAGTCGAGGCGTGTTATCTTTTCCTGTTCACGGACCAGAGCTGGCGACTGCAATACAGCTGACTGCTTTATGTTTTCATTTAATCAGCTCACAGGCTGTTGAACTTGGTGACAGTCATAAACGTTACAGGCTGCTGCTGCATTGCGGGTTGTAACGTTGCTGGTCCAGGCTGCTGACGAGCAGAATGTGACACAGGGTTGAGTCTGTAAAAGGACATTTAAGTCTGTTTTTTCTCTCATTGAGATGAGTCGTATTTCACGGGGGGGCGGGCATTGGTCGCAGAGCTGTACATCCTGTGTACGTGATGAGCTGCATACATCTTTCCTGCGTCCCGGTCGATCTTGCGTCACAGAGGAAACCCTGGTCACGTGCTCGTCGGCTGCTCTCTTAATTACACACACCGACCACATGTAAAGTGCAAGCACTGCAATTTAAATGTAATAAAGTACTTCAAGGTCAGCGAGGCAGCATTTATCAGTCGGTACTGCCATGAAGTTTAAACTCTGATATAAATTTAGAGTCTTTCAAAGTTTTAAACTTAATACTGGCAGGTTAGTTGATAGGCTTATTTTTTGACAATGTGATATTTTAAGAAAATTACGAATATAGAGATGATTTACAAACAGTTTACAGTATTATAACATGTTGAAGCAGTAAGATGAAGATGTTAAACCTTAACATTGTTATGGTGCCGTACTCACTAATACCATACCATTACCATACAACTAATACTACCGGTCCTCTAAGGACTTTATATGGTGGCCCTAAAGTGCCAAACACAAAACACAACAGCAAAAAGGAAAAGTTAGTTTTAATATTTGAAGGCTAAATTGTACACTTGCCTGGACATGAATTCGGCATTTTTGTTGTTGTGTTTTTTTCTTTTCGTCGTGTTTTATCCTTTTGTAGTCGTGTTTTTTTGTTTTTGCGGCAATGTTTTTTTCCTTTTGCTGTCATGTTTTGCTATTTGCGATTGTGTTTTGTGATTTGTCATTGTGTTTTACTTTTCGCAGTTGTATTTTCATTTAGTGATTGTGATTGGCACTTCAGGGCCACCATATTTTTATGTTATGGATGTGCTTCTCGTTTCACAAGTCACTTGATTTTTATGGATATTGACTGCTTGTGCGCTAAAAAAAATCTGTATACAGGTGTATGTGTCGCTGCTGGGAAGTAGGAGGGTTTTGTTTCTGGTGAATAAATTATATGGTATTGGATCAGTGCCCATAGGTTTCATACTTGGCAGTATCTGGTCCAGCATTTTAGGCCGTACTGGAGGCATCGGCTAAAGAAAAACTAAACTGAATCCACCATAACATTGATTTATTTGACATGTTTTTGTAGCCTGCTGCTGCATGCACTCTTTGTATGAAAAACCTTTTATTATGTTTTGTAGCTGGTGTAATATTCTTTAGCTGCAGACATTTTGACATGTCTAATTAGTCGCAAAGCACAGGTGTTACTAATAACTTATGATGGCTTTGTTATATACACTGTAAGTGTCCATGACAGTGATACAGTCGGCCAGCGTGCTCAATACAGACTGAAGCAGCTAAACAGGCATTTCAGGCATGGCTCATTTTATTATTTACACCTGTTCTTTTCCTACTGTGACACGTCAAAGGTCTGCTGAGAAATATGGGAGGTCGACCTGAACATTCTTTAGCTTGCAGTCTCTTCTTTCTGCATTTCCCCGTTAATATGAAGCACCGCTGCAGTTTTCTGCATGCTAATTCCAGCCAACCTATGCATAACAAATGCATCGATCAGTGGTGGGTGGCTGGAGTTCACTGTTGGCACACGTACAACACATACACACAGAGAAAGAAACACATGGAGTTGGCCTCAGAGCAAACCAATGAGGATGTGGCATGCATGACAGGAGCTGAATGTTGATGTCGGAGGGCATTGTGTAGCCTTGGCTTAGTCTTTTCACTGCTCTGCAGGAGACAGAGAGTGCAGTCCAGCAGAATGAGGAGATCAAACTTAAAGACTTTAAACTTTAATTAGATCAACAAGATGCATTTCTTGAATTATCTTTAAATCTCATCTCCCGTTCTCACTTACTCTCGTCTGTTTTGTCGGCCTTTAAGCCTCCTCTGTCTTCTCCAACTGTTAAACTTTACTGTTCATTTGAACGTGGTTATGTAACGAGACAATAGGTCACTGGCTGTCACTGTGGAATGCATTATGAAGAGTTTGTCCTTTCTGTTCACTATGGGTGCTTTGTTGGTGTAGTGACTCTCCATGTAGGGAAAAACTTTCATTTTTACTTCCCCTTATAGTTCGTAATGTAAGTTTCACTATGCTCGCATTCGGGCTGTCTTCCTCACTGCGCCAGTAGTCTAAACCTTTGTGTTGCTTAGTAACAGCAGTTCTTGGCTGCCATTGGAGCTGTAGCGTTCAGCAGTCTGTGCAGAGAAAAGGAACCAGGTCTTTTTTCTGTTTATGTCTCTTCCAGTCAGGCAAGATCCTTTCTGCCTGCTGCGGCTAAATCATTATCCATTATACCCTCTGTCAGCGTTCAAGCTGACCTGCCAGTGACAGTCAAGTCGCACTAAGTTCACTTTGCTCACCACAAAGAAACTGTGAGGCTGCAGGAGGAGCTGGGAAACCTTTTGACCAAAAATGGCTCTGTGCTTTAGTGAGAAAAACATTTTGGCCCAAGCTATAGTTAGACAGTTGAAACACAGATAGACTGCCCTCTCTCTTTCTCTCAGACACACACACACACACACACACACACACACACACACAGAGGAACAACACACATTATTGAGAAAAAGAGCTCAAGAAGTGCATTAATTGTGGCAGAAATGAAATAAATGTCCATGCAGCAACTGTGGAGCTGCCATGCAAATCAGGACTTCTCATTTATTTGCTGTTGTTGAAATGCATGTGTTTATCCAACTCATAGTCTGTTTACTGTGGTCATTACAGCAGTGTTGAGCAGCTAAGAGTAATCTAATAATCCATTAATCAATCGATAGAAAATTAATCAGCTACTATTTTGATAATCGATAAATTGTTTCAGTCATTTTTCAAATAAAAAAATAAAAAGAATTTGTGGTTTAGCCTCTTACATGAGAGGATTTGCTGCTTCTCTCTGTGTTATAAATGAATGTAAATGAGGAGTTTTTGTGTTGTGGCCTGTTGTTTGGACACACGAAGTAGTCTGAAGACGTCACATTGGGCTCTGGGAAATTAAGATGAGCATTTTTAGCACTTTTTGACATTTCATGGAATTAACGATTAATCGATTAATTGTAAAAATAATGGGCACATTACTCAATAATGACAACAATCAGTAGTTGCAGCCCTATAGCAGTGATGCACAAAGTTTGCTTGATTGTTAAAAGTGCTCATTATATCATTTTCCCCACAGGAATGAATGCTGCTGTACGTGCTGTGGTCCGAATGGGATTATATGTGGGAGCAAAAGTCTATTTCATTCATGAGGTGAGGCGGTCCTTCACTTTGTGGTGATTCATTTTATCCTGAAGAAGTGGTATGAAATAGAAAAACATGACTTGCAGCCACAACATCTCTTTCATACAAATGCCTCCACATTTCAGCATGACACTTTCAGTAAAATGTGTAGTTCTTGTAACTTTATTCAACCAATTAAAGTCACTGATTGCAAACAGAAACAAGTGTTTTAAATCAACAAAGTTTGCAAAGAGACGACTTCACCTTTGCTGTAATACAGCAGCATCCCGGTCAACATCTTTGAGTGCAGGAATGTTCTTTCTCACACAGCAGATGTTAGAGGATCTGTGGCGAGCGCCGTGCTCCGTGTGCTCTTCCTGTGATCCCTGCACATCTGTGTATGTCACAGCCCTCCTCACACTGTGTGCTGTTACATAACTAGCTGGAGGCTTTAGCAGATGCCTCGAATGAAACTCCCCTCCCACTCAGGTACCACAGTGCTCTGGGTGTTCTCCTCCAGTCTGTAGGACACTTAATGAGGAAACTTGAGTTATACAATTGCATATTTGTACTTTTAGGATGAAATATTCATTTTACTTAAGTGGTGTCCACATCATTAAAGCTGTTTGTTTAGTGTTTGGAGTAACTATTTGGAACTATTTCGCTTGTATTGACTAAGAAGCTTCATCCTTTTTTTTTTTTTTAACCAGGGATATCAAGGCATGGTGGACGGTGGAGACAACATAAAAGAAGCCTCATGGGAAAGTGTCTCCAGCATGTTACAAGTGGTGAGCAGTTGTCATGAGCTGTATTCCAAACCTCTAGTACAATTACTGTACAGACACTTCGACATTTCACACATTTCTGTTCGAAGGTGAAACAGAACGAAGTGAAACTACAGTTTAAGAAAGCAGACCGTTATAGAGGAGCATGGAGTCAGTCATGGAGCTGAAGATAAGACAGTTTGAAGTTGGAAATGTCAGCCGCTAAAATCCCAGCAGCCGTTGTGAGTGTTTATAATTAAGAGGCAGTTTACACGGCGCAAGTTCTCACATTAACAAGACACTGTTGTTCTTTCCGGCTGTGTAAACTGACAAACCGCAAAGCCAATGAAAACAGGGACTACGCTAATGCTAGTGCAGTCAATGCATTCCACAGTAGTTACTACAGAACTCCAGTTAAACACTCTGCAGTGCACCAGAAGAAAATTGAATATGAAAACAGTCAATGGAGGTGAATTGGAGTGTTTGCACAATAATTTTATGAGTCAGTTTATGGCTGAATTTCTTTAATTTGTTGCTGCTTAGAGCTTAGCAGCAACAGGAAGTGAACAACTTAGGCATCTCTGACGGTATGTCATTACAGACTTATATCGCCATCTACTGACCCTGCAGACATACGACAGCGCCTTCGGTTGTTCATGCAGACGCAGGTTGTTTTAAAGGCACAAAGGAAAGACTTTTCTGTTTTTAATGTGGCTGCTTTCGTCCAAACGTGGCTGAAGGCACTAAGCACACACAGCTGAGGTGTAAAGAAAGAATGTGTAGGCTGAGGAATTTTTCACACCTGTCTTCATCAGGGTGGGACGGTTATTGGCAGCGCCCGCTGTAAAGAGTTTCGCTCCCACGAGGGTCGTCTGAAGGCAGCTCACAACCTGGTGCAGCGTGGCATCACCAACCTGTGTGTGATCGGTGGAGATGGCAGTCTGACCGGTGCCAACCTCTTCAGGGAGGAATGGAGCGGGCTGCTGGGGGAGCTGGTGGAGCAAGGTACGGAGTGGAGGTGGACCTTCGCTTTCATTTATTTATTTTTTAAATAAAGCATGTGCTCACTCAGCTGAAAAGCCTGCAGTTACTGCGTTCTGTTTAAAAAAAAACAACAAAAAAAAAACGTCGATCTGATTTTGTTTCCACTCTGACTTGCTGCAATACGAACCAGTATTAGCAAGTCACTTCTGTGGAAAAGTTACATAATTCACACATCTGCTATTCTCCTTTACTATCCCTCAGACTCAGTAAACTTGTGCTCTGTTGTAACTTGGAGACAGGCCAGATGTGATGCCTTTTTGACTGCTACATGCATACAATCTACTGTAAAGTGATATGTGCCTGATATGAAGAGAATAAATGTTTAAAGGGTTCGATATGATCAAAGGAAAGATGAGATTTTACCACTACCTACATCGAAACAGAACACAAGTATTTGTAGTTCATATCTGAAAGGGTTTGTATTGTAAATGTGTTTTTACAGGTAAGAACTGTTTAGATTTTCCCCTGAACTCAGCAGTTTCCAAAGCTGTTAATCCTGTCATATTTTGACAACAAGTTGTAAGAGCAGCCTGTGTGAATGACTTGAGGAACACACTGGAAAACACAGAAGCAGCTCTGGTTCATTGAACTTTCTGATCCTTGCAGGCTTGATCGAAGCTGACGCCGTTCAGAAGTATTCGGCCCTTCACATTGTGGGGATGGTTGGCTCCATTGATAATGACTTCTGTGGAACTGACATGACAATCGGCACAGACTCTGCTCTGCACAGAATCATCGAGGTGGTCGATGCAATCATGACAACTGCACAGAGGTGAGGGGGAGGCGGAGCAGCTGAGTTTGTTTCTCCTGAGAGCTCCAGCTCTCAGAATCGTGCCCGTTGTCATAATAATGCTGTAGAGCATCATATATGATCGTAAACATCCTTATTTTAAGATTTAATATGCCAAAAACCAAACTTCTCCTTTAAGCTATGGTAATTCTTTTTGTCTTGCAGTAGCCTGTCTGCTTCCGGCTAGCTACCTGAGGCTGCATACACGTTTAAAACATTGTGATCGCGCAAAAGAAAGTTTTTTTTGTTGTTGTTGTTTTTTTAAATTAATAAATTTCTTATTTAGTAAATTTATGTTTTTCGGGTTCCATCTGGACAAAGGCACAAATGTTCACTGTGACTCAAGGATGAACTGATTAGATCTTGGGGGTCATAGGTCACATGTCAAGGTCACAGCAGCCTCATGTTCATATCAAGCTTGTGAACACGATATCTCGAGAACGCTTTGGGGGATTTTCTTCAAACTTTGCACAAGTGTTCGCTGTGACTCAAGGATGAGCTCATTAGATCGTGGCGGTCAAAGGTCAAGGTCACCGTGACATCATGTTTGTCTGGGCCATGTTTGAGAACATAATATCTCGTAAAAAGGCCTTGAGGTAGATTCTTCAAATTTGGTACAAAGGTCCACTTGGACTCAATGATGACCTGTTTAGATTTTGGAGGTCATAGGTCAAAGGTCAAGGCCACTCTGATACCACTTATGTCTAGGCCATAATTTTGGACTTAATTTGTTTGGTTGGGTTATCTTGTCTGAATTGGATGCAGCTACTGTAGCAAAGTACTTAACCATGAATTTTCATGTGTGCAGTGAGTGAAAAATGTGACCTGGCTGCACATCCTGCAAGATTCATATGACAGCAGTCTTCACCTCCATTTGACCATTTGCCCTTGTATTTCATTTCCAGCACTACCAGTTCCCACAACTTCCTCTTGCCTAAACTACAGCTCTTCAATCCCACATTTGTTACAAACAAGGCGCCTACACCATGAAACAGCCAACGCTACCACAAACAAAGGCCACCCTTTCTTCCAGACCACACTGTACTGACTGTCCACCAACCGTATGTTGTGCGGAGGCATATAACCGCCAGGCGGTAGTTCTAGTTCTCAATTAAATAAAAGAGGCCTCTCAAAACTGATGACAAATTGTCAAAACGAGCCAACGAGATGCAGCAACAACATGTGGCTTTCCTCAGGCTGCCTTGTGTAGTTTACTCAAACAAAGAGAAACAGTCATGGCTGCTAGTGATGGAGATAGAAACCAAATATGCACAGGGAAAGTTTCCCTCATCAAAAGGACTCATATTGCAAGGTCACAAAATGCCCTCTTAAGCGGGTCTTCGGTGAGGGAAAAACTCAGTGATAAATTTAAATAATAAGCAAAACTTAACATTTCCTAACATTTATATTTATATAATAAATATACAAATGTGTTTTAAATAATCTGTATAAGAAATGAAGAAATAGAAAATATTGGTGATATTGGATAGAATCATCACTTTATTGATGAACTATTGCACTGTGATGATTACTGTAAGCCATTTCCACTGTACGTAAAACACTCATTTTTAAACAAATTTAACTGTGTAAAGTGTTGAAAATGACACGTAAGTTTATTTTGAGCAATGTAAAATAGTTCAAATAAAAATTTTAAATTTTTGACGTGTCAGATAAGTTTTCTACCCAGTATAGAAATGGAAATAATTTCTGACTTTTTTACGGAGAGCAGTCAAAATCTCATTGCACACCAAACACATAAATCACCGAATCTGGGCAAATTTAATTTCCATTTAGCATTGTCCTTTAAATGTCTTTTGTTGAATGCATCAGTCAAATGTGCTGCTAATTCTTATTTTCTGTTCTGATCTTTCAGTCACCAGAGGACGTTTGTGTTGGAGGTCATGGGCAGACACTGTGGGTAAGAATGCATTTGATAAACTTAATATCAGGTCCAAAAACACAGTCCCTAAGACGGAGACAGACACTGTTATCATCTCTGTTTATACACACAATATTCTGTGTGTGTGTGTGTGTTATCTTAGCTACCTGGCCTTGGTGAGCGCCCTGGCTTGTGGGGCAGACTGGGTGTTGATTCCTGAGATGCCCCCAGAGGACGGATGGGAGGATAAGATGTGTCAGAAACTGTCTGCGGTAACACAGTCTAGTTTGTTCCCTGCAGTGAACCCACTGAACCACATTGTGCTGCTGTCGAGATGCTATATAATGTGTCCTAGCTGTCTTGTTTAACATGACAATGTTGTTATTATTCTGCACATTTTTTCAGTACTCCACAAGGAGTCAATCCTGACTTTTTTTTTATCAGAGAAGACTGATATGAAGGAAAGTGTTCAGTCTCAGTCGTCTGGTGTCTTATTGTGTTCTTCTGCTTCGGACACATGCCGTTTTTCTGATTCAGACCCGTTCCAGGGGCACAAGGCTCAACATAATCATAGTTGCAGAGGGAGCCATTGACAGGCATGGGAAGCCTATTACCTCTAGTTTTGTCAAGGATGTGAGTACCTGAGTACAAAGAGAG
>JAQFJA010000013.1:17176599-17190647 GCA_029874485.1 Naso brachycentron | reverse complement strand
AACATAGCTCAGCTAACAACTTCGACAAATATATCACTTAAATTATGACAAAAAGTAGTTTGTCTAGTGTTTTGGTTCCAGACTAGTCATGCATATTTAACTCTCTTTCATCATTGCCTGCTTTTAAACTGTCGATGTGACATCTCTAAAGATGACAAGTAAAAAGCAAAATAAAATACAATTTACATCAGATTAAGAGTGCACACTTTATTGTACAAAATCCACAGAAAGGAAACCTAACAGTAGCCGTTTTTCCAGTAACGTGTTTTGTTGGGCAAATGGTAAATGAAAATGGCAAAATCACAAAAAATAGCCTTAATTTTGCTAAAAAAGATTTTCTGCTTGCTTGAAATGGTTTTTGCCTTTGTTGAAAAACATTACGGGCCTAAATTACTAAGATCCCACATACAGAGAACTTAATTTTGTGTGGATTTTAACAAATTGCAGGTTTTGTTGGTGTACATTTTGCAAGTGATCTACTAAGACTAACAGGTGCAAACATGGTGGAGGGGGCGGGATTTAAATGAGGGTTTTGTGTGTTTTAATGGTTTCTTCCATGGAGAGTTCAAAGAATGACCAGAGCAAACATAAAATGAAGAGGAGAGGAGATGAGAGACGCGCCAACTGTAAAAAAAGAAAAGAGTCATTGGAAGACAAATATGGATTCAGTTTTCTTTAGACTGCAGTGACTGTGAATGTTGTGTTTCGTTTGGCAACAAGAGTTCATGTGCAAAAACAGAAAAGAGCCATTCCCAAAATGAAAGAATTAATGAAAATTGCATCACAATAAATTAAGATAACAAAAATACATATGAAGTAATAAATCGTATTTTCTCATATTTTTGTTATCCTTAATCATATTTTTAATTCACTTTGCGAGGAACAATTTTACAAAACATAAATTACCTCGTATGAGACTCCAGAGAGCAGCCTGGAGAGTACGAGGCTCCAGATCAGCCCTGAAATCTTCCAAAAGCTCAAAACTTGCATCGCGTTATAGGGGATATGAATGAATATTTTCTTCTGACATACGAAAAAAGTTGACACTGTGGTAAAATTTGTTCTCTATGCATTCTTTCGTTTTGCCTCTGCCTCCTCATCTCCTCATCCAATAACAGCAGCCATCTGTGAGCAGCGCTGGGCCGATTAACATCCCTTTCAAAAGTATTAAATACAGATGCAAACACAGTCACCAAAAACTCTTTCAGGCTCGATAAATCGCAATGCTTGTGCTAAAGTAGATCAGTTTGCACATTTGTTTGTGGATGATATCAAGTTTGCACACGGTCCTACTGGTGCACGTTCTGTCTAGGGCTGGGCAAAAAAACTGATTCATCAATGCATTGCAGTTAATTTTGTCCTAATAAAACCCCAACCCTAATCCTGCTAGTTCAGGAATTATGTTTTTAGTTAAGTTACAGTGCGCTAAAAATAGAGTCAGCAGCTCAAATCAGGTTATGAACTAAGACACCACTTAATTACTTTGACCTTCTTAACGTTACTCCTTCTCCATCGTCTCTCCATCACAGTTTGTCTGGCAGGTTCAGCTTCACCAACACAACAGTTAGCAAGCGAAATAATCTTCACAGTTTGTTTGCTCACCAACATCATTAATATTCCCATCCAGTGATGATGAACTCCGACCGGCGTTTCATCGTTTCTGTCAGCCGTCATCATGCAGCGCATGGCTAATTTGCATATAAGCTGCTAGTTTCTGAGCACTCAATCAAATATATATCACAGTTTTTTTCATTGATTTGGATTTCTGCAATAGTAATAAACATAAGTTTGCATAAAGCAAACACATTTTTCCTCTCTTATGTTGTATTGAAACTTGAAAAATATCCCTTAAAAGTACATTTAGAACTGACAATTTAAAAAGGTGCGATTAATTTGCAATTAATCTCGAGTTAACTATGAAAATCACGATTAATCGCGATTAAGTATTTTTATCAGTTGACAGCACTAGTTTCTACACATGCAAAGCTTTAGTTAATCAGACCCTTAATGCACAGAATAGGAGAGAGAAACAGCTGTGTCGCATAAATTGTGATGTAGTGAATGTATTTATCAGTTACTTCCACTCCCCAAAAGAAGTAGTAGTAGTAGTACTTACTGGTCACTGTATATTTCCCCAATGTGCAAAACATGGCTGGTAACAACAACAACATCAACAACAACAGGTTTGTTTAAATATGTTGTTGCACTGCATATTTGAAAAATATGCCAGTTAAGTGTCATCTTCATGTAGTTTTGTATTAAAAAAGGTGTATTACATTGTGATTGTTCTGAAGGGAGGCGCTCCATCTCCATTTGACCGTAACTTCGGGACCAAGATCTCTGCCAAGGCGATGCAGTGGGTTACCAAAAAGCTGGGGGAGACCTTCAGGCAGGGTAAGCTTCATGTCCCCCTCGAGCTCAGTGAAGTAGTCGATCCTCCCTCCCTGCAGAGGCGTGAACCTTGTGATGCGAACCGTTCCAGATCTGTCATGGAGTCACTGACATTTTGATGTCGTTTTTTTCCTCTCAAAGGAAATTGTTTATTGATCATTTACATTCGTCAACATAATTGGTAAACAAGAAATTGACTTAAATGTACTTCCTTTTTTGACCGATTACTAACAACAGCGAGTGATGTGTACTTCTGAACAACAGTTTGACTTAACACCACAATGCATGTGTACAGAGATGACAATTAAAGCTCAAACTCCTCTTTGTTTTTGTATGTCTATTTCCCATACACATGGATGACATAAGATGAAGGTAAATCTTTTTTTTTTTTTTTTTTTCATGCTGGCTCCATGACCATCTACATCTGTGTATTTAGCTCCATGTCTGTGTGTGTCTCTTCCACTATTCTGCCATTTTAGAGATTCACAGTCTGTGTAGGCACTTGTGGGGCGTAGCTATACTGTGTTCAAGCCTTACAAATTTATCTGCAGCCACCATGCTACACTTTTTCCAGTTCATGATTCATCTGACGTAGTTGAACTGGAAAATCTACAAGCATTGGCTGGGTGAATAACCCACACATTTCTTTTTGCTGCTTTGCCCCACAGTGCCGTGTCAGTGGCACTTTATGTTGCTTTTTAGTAGTAACGGTTGCTGTAGTGTTACTTCTTTGTATTGTG
The DNA here is from genome assembly GCA_029874485.1 of Naso brachycentron. NCBI lineage: Eukaryota > Metazoa > Chordata > Actinopteri > Acanthuriformes > Acanthuridae > Naso > Naso brachycentron. The sequence goes on along the minus strand of JAQFJA010000013.1, from coordinate 17,187,516 downwards.
TTTCGAGATTTTTTGTTTGTATCAGTTGCAACACCTTGTCTCCTTCTAAAATCCATGTAGAATAGTTATTTACAATCCTCAAGATAGCCACTGGCCGCTGAGAGTCCTCCTCACACTGCACACCACAGCCTCTCACACCTACTGACAATTATCTGTTCTATCTCTGTCTGTTTGCAAGTGGAAAAAAAAAGGACAGCTAAAGTAGATTCCTGTGTTTGCACCTCTGATGTTGTGATGCTTCCCTACAGGCCGAGTGTTTGCCAACAGCGAGGACTCCTGCTGTCTGCTGGGGATGCGTCGCAGGGCTCTCGTCTTCCAGCCAGTTGTACAACTCAAGGATGAGACTGACTTTGTGTATGTATCATTTTACTTTAACTTTCAGGGACGTTCCACCAATTTTACATGTGAAGATCAGTGAAGTCATTACAGAAAATGCAAGTTAGCTCATAAAAACAGCTTTAATGCAGAGAAAACAAGCCTGACGATGCCATCGTGGCACCACTGTCTCGTTTTTGGCTTGAGAGCTCAAATTTTTGACAATGCTGTTTAGTACAGACTAGCAGAGTGATGTTAGACAAATAGCACTGCTGACTGAGGTGATATTGATTTGCATTGTGGGAGATTTATGTTCTAGTGTTATTGGAGCTTGACCCGCATTAAAGAGCTAAAAAGCAGATCATCGATTTTGACAACTTCTTAAAAACTGTCTCTAGTGACTCTGCCAACTTTTCTCCTTTAACATGCACAGGACTGCTGACAGTAGCTTAAACTATGTTATTCAGATTCATGCAGTGCACACTTGATGTGATTAGATTAATCTTAATGATTTCTAAGGGTAAATTGGGCTGAGGCAGTTACAGTTCAGCAGGTACAGTAAGAATTAGCTGCTTTGTGAGAGCTTAAGATGATAAAAATGATAGAAACTAATCAGAAGTTATGACGCTGGCAATTTGTGATTGTTCTACATATTAAAGCACGCTCCACTGACCAGATGTGGATGATATATTAATGTCAAAATTGGACTGTCAGTGATCCAAAACAACCGTTTTAGCATTCAGATTCACTTTGGACTCGCATGTTCATGCGGTTCAGATAGTTGTAGGAACTGATCTATTCACTGATTTCCTGTCAGTAGAAAATATTAGATGTGTGCCACATGTGTAAAGGGCCGATCACACCGCGACTCATCGCTCAGAATCCGCCTTGTTCGCCATCTGGAAAAACAGCTGGGAGTGCCTGTGGAGCAGGGCTGTGTGCACATACGGGGGCGACCAAATGAAATTAGTGGGAAAAAATGAATTCAGGCAAACGTCAAGCTCTTTGCTTTGCTTCTGAATGAGGGAGGGAAAAAAAAGTCCATAAAAAGTGGAGGTTTTGGGTCTATGTTGTCGAGTTGCGACCTTGCATTGTAAAGCTCCTCATAGGAAAATACAGCCAGTATTAACATCTTGTCCGTGTTCGCCATTATCTTGTTGTTTCCACCACTGCTCCCCTGCCAACAAAACAGGAAATATGTGGTGAGTATTAAAGCCCACCGCCTACTTGATTTGATTGGCTGCTTAGGCCCAAACTAAAAACGATGCCCAAGTGTCACATAAGGTACACGCATCTGGAAGAAAGCCCTGTAGGCTGTTAAAGTTGGCTCTACACACTGTTTTCCAGTGTTTTTCAAGTGATGTTAATGCGTGCTGGACTTCCTTATATGGGCATGCCAGCTCCATACACACTGTGCTTTGCTCTCTGCTTCAGGGATTACTGTCAGCTCCTTGTTTCGAGATGGCTCCAGTAAAGTGTTTTTTTCGGGTGTATGAAGATCAGTTAGCTTTGTTAAACTTTCCTAAAGAGACGAGCACCAGACAGAAGTTGATAACGTTCCTGTTGTGGATTTATTCCATGTTGATTTATTTACTTCCTCATCAAGCACATGAGCTGGAATTGTCATATAGAGGGGTTAGGAGCGCAAGCTGTAAGTAACATTTTATCCTAGCTGTGTTTATTTTGTGTCAGTAAAGGGGTTGTGAGTACAGCGGAGTGCAGAGGCACGCATGAGAGAAAGGGGGAGGAGTAACCGACACAGACCGTTTTGAGAGAATGTAGAAAATACAAGAAAACAGAGGGCATGAGTCACAGTTTTCTGAAGATCTACAGACTTTAAAGTCTGTAAATTGTCTGGAGTCCAAAATCTAAATGAAAGACCCAGAAATGAGTCTAAAAGCTCCCCTTTAAACTTTCATGCACCGCCAAAAAACGGTAGAAAAAAGCGTCACGCATCAGGAAGAGAGGGCCGCCTGGCATGCGTACTATCCCATAGGACAGTGGTTTTGCTGGTGACGCTTTTCTAGCTACTCGTCTCAGTGTGATCGGCCTTAAATGTGTAAATAAACAGCTATAACCACAGTGGTGAGGTTTCCTTGTCTGTCTTCAGTCACAGGATCCCTAAAGAGCAGTGGTGGCTGAAGCTGCGTCCTCTGATGAAGATCCTGGCGAAGTACAAGACGAGCTACGACGTCTCGGACTCCGGGCAGCTGGAGCACGTCCTACGCAACCGGCCCAGAGAGTCGGACGCATCGGTAGCCATGTGAAGGCCAGAACATACGATGGCCTGCAAAGTCTGTGTGTCCGACTGAAGGTTTGTGAGGCGTCGGTCCGCGTGTTGAAAGAACTCCAGTAACAGCAGCCGTTTCAGTTTGGCCACATACTGTGTTCATTTCCTGTCTGTGTCATTTCCTTCAAAGTCACTCCTTCTCTGTTTTGTCTTGACAAATTAATGAACTGTAAACTAGCCTCTATAGTGTTTCTAATATCAAACACACAACCACACACACACGCACAGCTGTCCTGCCATGCATCTGCGTGTCCTTGTTGCCCTGGATGTTTAGTGTCACTGTTGTTTTTAAATTGCACTTTCTCTGTCTGCGGTTGCTTAGGCAGGCTCTGAGCCCAGAGCTGCACGAGGACAGAATAGACACTGCATCTGCTGTTAAAACCAGTGTGTGTATCTGCCTAGAAGAACCAGCGCGTGGTTCACCATATTTATGTGAGACTGATGCAATACAGTTCTGCTGCTGCAAGTCAAGAGAACTGCGTGCTGTGCTTTACACTGAGACTAATATTTATCTTTTTAACATTGTTTATTTTGCTTGTAAACATGGATATATTATTAACTGTAGGCACTGCTGTACTAAGTAGCTGTCTGTCATATTGCACCAACAAGTTAGACGTGTACGAGACTCATGTTTCCCACAGAATAAAATCAGACTTGAGTAGTGTACCCTATTGATTAGTGTCTCTGGATTTATTTATTTATTGAACTCTTTAACATCCACTCTCCCCCTTTTCTTCCGCTTTAAAAAAAACATTTTCTAATGTGATATTACAAATATTCTTAATTGTGTGGTTCAAGCTCATCATTTAAACAATTTTAAGTTAAAGCAGAGTGAACTTTTTTGTCAAGGTATTTTTTATTCAAGCAAGGAGATTAAGTTCAAACATATGACATTTGCAAACGTATATCTGCAAAAGTCGACAGATATACACAAAATCAGATGGCATCATGCTTTGTTTTTTTTTTTATACACTTAACTGTGAAAAACTTGGATGTCTTAAATAGTTATCATGAACCATCAGCAGGTTAACGGCCATGAAAGGATTACTAAACACACTTACTGAGCATGACGGGGACCCAAGATATGGGGGGCCACTGTGCTAGAGTCTCAGTTTGTGGTGACTGCTGACATTTCCTGTTAGAAAATCAAACAACTACAGAGACAAATCGACCTCAAAGTCGGGCTGGGCAATAAATTTATACTGTATATATGAGACAAGACATCGTGACAGATTTTGGATATCGTTATATTGTGATATGGTGCAAGTTTTGTCTTTTCCTGGTTGAAAAGGCTTCATTACTGTAAAATGATGTGATTTTCTGAACTTACCGACTGTTCTCGCAGTTCTTTTATGTATCTTTACCCACTTTTTTCACATTACTGGTAATTATTCATCAAAAAGATGTCATTGGGTTAATAAAAATGAACTCACCAATAGTCATCCTTATAAGACTGTCTCAGTTTGGAAGTACTTGGTCAAAAATTTTGTGATATTTACTCAATTTATCACCTAAGCCGCTCGAGTTCACAGCAAGTCGTCAGTCACGACCTACATGATGAATTATTATAATAGTGACAGATATGAAATTTCACTGGTGTGTTTCAGCTGTATCACCCAAAATGACAGCAACAAAACACGAAACAGCTGCATCGTTTGTAGTAGCTTGTCAGGTTGTCTCATAATTTGTGGATGATAGTGTGATTTTAGGAAAAATTCTTCTAAACGGTGGTCTGCTCAGTTCAGAATTACTCCTAACGCAGTAGAGAAATTTGCAAAATGATCACATGACAAACATGAACTTCCTTAAATCTGTGTAACTGAGATAAATGCAAATTTGTTAAATAAGAAAATGCATTTGTTATGTTAAACCAAACTTCATTCTTACAGAAAATCAGCTTCAGACCATCTTAGATCCTGGAAGGACAAAACTGATTTAAAAAAAAAAACAAACAAAACACCCAAAATACACAATATCCTCTCTAAAAGTCTATAGATTATTATTTCATTTAGTGCAGAGGAGAAATTTACAGAAGCATCTTCTAATAAACTTGGTCTGAGTTAAAGCAGTTATTCCAAATCAGATCCAAATGGACTCCCAGACCCTGCCGTAGTTTTCATGTTCCACCTGAACGCCAGCAGATGGCGGCAGAGCACCACCTCATCCCTGCTGCCTGGGTTCACTGGGTGCATTATGACACGGTTTCCCTCCATCAGTGCTGTCCACTCCGGCTCTTCACAGTTTCACTATATGGTGGCTTAAATCCACTAAAGTAGATTAACTGTGTGACGCCTTGTGTGAATGTGCATGTGTGTGTGTCTGTAGTCATAATTAGGAATTAATCTTATCATTTGAAAGAAAATTTCAATTTCCCATGGGTGTATTAATTGTGTATACATGTAATTGGGCTGCTTTTTTACCACCTAAATGGACTTTTTTTGCGAGTAATTACATGCACATACGGCCGGGCTGAGGCCATCTCTTGGCGACGGTGCAGTGTAATTTGAAGAAAAAGCTACCTGAATCACCTTCACTCCCTTCAGACCCTCCTCTAATTATTATCATCATCCTTAACTTTAACATGGTTTATTCAGTGTTGTTAATTCAGGATCACACCCACGCCTCAGCACAGGAAGACGCCTCAGTTCCCATCGCTGTAATTCCCTGGGACCACAATAGGCACATGGTTCATTGTGGAGGCATTTTCACGTTGCTGGCTGCTTCTCTCTGAGCATGAAATTAGTTATTCTAATAATTTGGGTTGATTTAAGAATGCAAGGGGAGACCGCCGGGTCATATGCCCATAGGTAATCAATACTAATTACCATTTCATTTCTCCCCCCACTTTCTTTTTTTCTGGAATCGCATGCGAATCTGATCTCATTGGACTGATTAAAGGTTGCAAATGAAGGGTGCTCACTCCCCGATTCTCATCAAAGGCCAACCAAACGCTCTGTAACTTTGTCTTCATTTAATTCAACATTGGCTTCAGACAAGGCCCCAATTACAAGCTCACAGTGAATCTCCAAAATAGCTCGCGCACATTGACCTTTTTAGATTAGAGGCACATTCTCTATCTCTCATGGAGTCCCATACAGTCCAATTTCCCTACTAATGAACCGCAGTGGTTGGAAGTTCTAGTGCTGTAATAACTAGTGAAGAGGTGCAGAGCAGCAACGCTAAAATAAATCACTATAAAGGTATTGTGATAACAATGGCAATAAGAGCCTCTTACTTTAAGCAGGCTGATAGAAAAGCTTTTTTTTTTCTCTCTTAAAATAAATCACACGTGACGCTCAGAATGAATATTTATGAATAAATAAATCTATGTAAGTATAAATAAGCTCGCAGTACATTCCAGGAGAGAGTGCAGGATGAAAAAGCACAGAACAGTAGAAGTTATAGATTTTAGATATGAGACTGCTGCAGTCCCTGTTGGCTCCATTGAAAACATATACTTTGCTGGAGCGCGCTGCCAAATAAACAGGAGTGAATCACAGGACCTGTTTCCAGACATTGGATAAGGGATTTGATCCACCTTGCACACACCAGAGAGGCTGTGGCTTAAAACAAGCCCAGTGAGTCGCACTCCAATTTAGGCTTCCCACAATCCAGCAGGCGAGTGGCGAAATGCTCCTGTGAGAATCTCCTTTTGACAATTAAGACACCCATGGAGGCATGGAAAGCTCTCAATTCCATTAGCCTCTGTGCTGTTTCACTCTATCTGTCCACTGAGCCTTAACTTACTTATTAGTACAAGTCTGCCGTATTTTGTTCGGGAAGCGATTAGCGAAATCTACATGAAAAGGCAATTTCCCTCTTCTTTTCTTTCCCCTCACTCTCACACTTCATTGAGATCAGACAGATCTAAAGAATGACATCGGGACGCTAATGAAATTTGCCCTGCATCACTTCTGATGTTATTCTTTGGATGGAAGTGACTTGTGTCTTTATTTACTCGTTCCCGTGTGACAAATGGTCAGAGTTGGCTAAAATTACACGGGCTCGGTGCGTTCCCCCTCTTTAACTACAGGCTGGGAGCATCGGCTGGCAGTCGGCTCAGAGACTGCAGCTCCACTTTGATGTATTGGAGTTAATATCTTCCTGACATTTCTCAGGACAGATTTTCATCACTGGATTCATCTGTACTTTTGGGGCTATGTGATAAATGAGTCAGGACATTCATTTTCCTCCCCTGGTGTCTCGCTTCTGCAGAGAAAAGATTTGTGTGCGTGTGACTGTGTGTGTGTGCATGCATGTGTAAATATGTATCTACAGTCGAGATGCAGGGGTGTGAATCTTTTCATGAGGTAGGCTGCGTGTGTGTTTGTGTGTGTGTGTGCTCCTTTTGTGTGTTCCTAAATCTAGCTCCCTGTGCGCCTGAGCGAGCGGGAGTCTAACGCCAGCGTACTTGTGACACGAAATAGACGGCGGCATTAATGGAACTGACATTAATTTGACAGAGCGCTCGCTAACATGCAAAGTCACTCGCAGTTCATAATAATAATATTAACTCTGCATTAACATGCAAGGCTGTCTGTTGCACCAGATGCCGAGCGTTTTCGGAGAGCGGGTGCTGCAGCCTGTCTTTCTGGGCCGCGAGTGGATCACGGCTCGAGAATGCACAACAAGAAAAGCCTCATTCTTACTGTCTGCATATTGTGGAGGTGCTGACATACTGAAACTCCTCTGCTGTGGCTGCAGGGAGACACTCTGCGGCTCAGCCACCATCCAGCAGCATTCTCGAAATAGCGAGGAAGCAACCAGACGGTATAGAGGTCATAGTTGAAGGGAGCAGATTTAGACATAAAACCTGTTTGTGTCTGCACAGCGGATATATCTTTTTCAACTTGATGAATTGCTAGCACGCCCTTGAGCAGAGTGGCACACAAATACACATATAGCAGGTGTAGCCAGTAGAAAAACTGAAGGCTCTTTAGTAGCAGCCATTAACACTAATCAAAAACCACTTTACCTGATAAGAACTGCGTTGGCCGTCCAACAACTACAGGCACCCACATCCCTCTTTGCTGGAATTGACCGGGCTTAAACAAGGTGCCACTCGTAGGAACCATGAACTTGATGAAGAGATTCGAGTGAGAGTGCTAATTTGTGGCAGAGCAAAAGCTGGACCACCCCACAGCAGACCTGGATGATCAATCTGGATGACAGACTGCAAAGAGTCACTACGTTTACATGGACCCCAACATTCAAATATTAACCCGATTAAGACAATACGACACTAAACGGTAAACAGCATTTTCTGATTACCTTACTCCAAACGAGGGAACAGTCGGAGTAAATAATCAGATTGAGACGTGGAGTATTCCAGTTTGTCACGTTATTGTACACATGTATACACCTTAATCACGCCATGCCGTCCTATCAGAGTTTTCTCAACGTTTTGCGACAGCAACACATAGTTTACGGCAGTCAAACTGCTTGACAATGCGTACTACGTACTACAGCTAGCTTCAGAAGAAAAGACGACCGACAGCAACCGTTAAGAGGAAGCCCCAACATTTCTGGGGTGAGGCAGAAACTAACGCCATGCTAGATATTTTGAGAGAAATGGATATCATGACGTTTTTGGAAAATTAGAAAATAAAAACTCAAAAGGTGAAACAGTAGCAACATGTTCGACTGTTGTTTTGTTGTTGTTGTTGCTGGACGTCTGGTTTCAGGTTTCACGAGAATATCGGACGTATGACGTGGTGTGGGCGGGGGTCATGAATCAGACTATGCTCTGTAACGTGAACGGGAATATGAACGGAATATTCTATAAGCAACTCAAGTGAACATCTTTATTGAAACATTGTCTTATTTGGAATAAGGTCAACAGTCGGATTATTGCAGCCCATGTAAACATAGTCATTTTGTCCCACACACGTAAAAACTAGGGCTGTGCAACAAAAACTGATACCGCACTGCAATTATTTATGATCAATTTTGATCTGTATCTGTATGTGACCCACGTATCATGATGCGTATCGTAGAGTGAAGTTCTTGTCAAAACCCAGCCCTGAAGTTCAGTGACACAAAAGAAAACTTATGCACTCTACTTTCACATTTTCAGTTTCAATGTGTCCAGAATGTGCTTAAACTTCATTTTTCATTTTGACGTCACGTCAGCTACGTCAGCTACGTCAGCGTGTTCTGTAACGTGCCAGTACCGAAATAAATTGGAAAGGAAATTTTGAATTAAACTGTTTTGACTCAATTTGTCTGCTGATTATCAATATAATGTGATACATTAAGTCTACCCAAATCATACACAGCAACTTGTCTTTCAGCTCTGATTATACATTTCCAATGGACTTTATATCACAATATGCACTGTATCGCAATGTATCATATAATCGTATTGTGACCCATGTATCGTATCGTATGGTGAAGTCCTCGCTAATACACAGCCCTAGTGAAAACATAATCACAACACACGTGTATAATACATGAAGAAACACCAATGTAAGACACACTGAGACAAAATGTGTAGCGCCAGAGCAGAAATAACATGCAGGGTTGCACACATTAGTGTGTATGGATCGGGCATTGACCAAACCTCATGAAAGATGCAGTTATGCAGATAACTCAGTGTGAGCGAGTGCAGGCCATAAGGAGGCTGGTGTGGAGCAGCTAAAATCTTCCCCCTCTGCTGAACGGCCGTCTGACAGAACGCTTCTCGTGTCACATTTAGTCAATAAGATACTAAAGTGCTTTGTGGTGATTTTGTCCGCAGGATTTTTAAAGAAATATATTTGCAAACAATGAAAGACTGAAGAGACGAAACAGACATAATTGAGCAGTAACTGTCTTGATCTTCATGTGAAAAATTATCTGTGTTAAAGTGAAACTAGACAACATTTTTTGGCTTAACTTTGTCATTATAAGGTAAAGCTGCTTTATTGGTCACATTTACAGTGTACAGTTGAATGTGTTCTCTGCATTTAACCCGTCCCTGAGGAGCAGAGGGCAGCCACAGTGCAGCACCGGAAACCAGCTCCAGATTCTGAGCCGGTACCTCGGTCCAGGGTGCTGACTGGAGACAGTTTTTGATGGTGGGGGAAGGCGGAGCACCTGGAGAGAACGCACACAGACACGTGGAGAACATGCAAGCTCCACACAGAAAGGCTCTGCTTCTCGCTATGAGGTCACACAATGCTAACCACTAAGCCACCGCGCCACCCATTATGATGTATAACCTGATTAAACGGTGTAATAGTGGTTGAAAATGACACCATTCGCTGCTAAGTTGGTCTCCAACAATTACCATGATATTTTCATTGCCACCACAACGGTTTCACGGAAAAATGAAAAATGAGCGACGCTCTCTGTACTCTCTGTCCTAATTCGTTGGTCTACGCTGCACTTCTTAGCAACAGGTGACGTCAGTACGAGCTTATTAGCTCACCGAGCTCTGACTCGCCTCTGCTAACAACAGAGTGTCTGTCACACTGTCAGTCGGCTCGAGCTCGAGCTGAGACAGACCAGTATACTCTGCTGCAACTTTCGCTGCAATTGTTTCATTTCAGTTCAAACTGGATTTACAAGAGAGAGACAACAAGCAAAGCAACAGCAAAGGCCTTCAGCAGATCCCAATGAGTCTCCTGCTACGGCTAACGTTAGCTTGCTAGCTCATTTGCAGAAGATATCGTCTGCAACTTAAACGATTGTTCATTTCAGTGCTGTTGTGGCTTCCACAGAGAATCTTAACTAAACTCTGCAGACCCCTCGGCTCGACAGAGCTTCATAACAACCCTCAGTTCATTGTTTTCACCCTGCATTACTCTTCACTACTGTGGTTCACTTTCACTGATCTCATAGCATTGTTTTCGGATGCATCAGGCAGCTGTTTAAACACTCTAAAAATTATTGTGTCTATACACAAACACAGAGCCAACAGCAGACAGACCGTGTTAGTAACCAGCTAGTGAACATGGAGCAGCTTTTAAAGAGCAAGATATTTCCTGGAGCCACAAACGTTACTTCAAATGGATGCGAAGGTTCCACAGTCTAGCACAACCTCTTGAAAAAGGACAAATTTTACGCCTCTTTTTTGGTACAGATTAAACCAGCCCGTCATGTTGTGTTTATTGTTGAGCTATAGGAGCTGGTAGGAGGGTTTGTTACCTTTGGTTAGAGCCAGGCTCAGTGTTTCCCGGTTTCCAGTGTTGATGCTAACTTACCAGAGCCAGCTGCTGGCTCAAGCCATATAATTACCATGGAGACTATCACAACAGTACGTGAAAGAGTCACAAACTTTAATTACGGGATTAGTTTGCATGGAAACTTTTTTTTTCCTTTTCTTTTTT
>JAQFJA010000013.1:17110550-17124386 GCA_029874485.1 Naso brachycentron | reverse complement strand
GGTTCAGCCCACCAGTGAGCACAGCGTGGAGTGGGTGGGTGGGTGGGGGGGTTGCCTCGTCTGGGAAACAACTCTGGTGGTTGTTTTTGGCAGAAAGGAGGAGAGGAATTGCTTTGATTCAAAACTGTTTCCAACACAGAAATAACCTAATTGAGTGGAACAAAAGTCAGAGGGTGGAGCAAAAGAATTGGTGTCTAAAAGTAGACCTTGAAAAATATTAAAAGCTAATGATAATTCAACTTAGAGCCAGTTATGCTTAGCTTGACTTTTAAAAAGATGTGTTTTTACATTTAAAAACAACAGGGGGGTAGAAATAGCATGTATATGGACATTTAGGTACATACAGATAAAGTAATTTGCTGCAAACTGCTGAAAGTTTAGCTAAATTTGTACATAGCACTCCTTGAAAAGCACATGTGCCACACTTTAATAGGCAATTGTCATTTCTAGTCAGCTCAAAAGACACATTTAATTCCTGCAGGAATTAGCAGCTACTTGTAGCAAAATGCTAGCTGAGGCAACATGGAGTGATCGGAGGTGGCGCTCCCCTGTACAAGAACAATGTGAGCATTAAGACTGAGGTAGGCAACATCTGGAGTTTAAGCTAGTCGTAGCATGAGACTCCTTGGGATGTAACTCCCCTGTACCCTCCCCTCCCTGTTTTTGCTCTGCGTTTTATGTGGTTGCAGTGGAGTAAACTGGTCCATCTCAGCTTTGTATGTAATTTCACCGCCCCACAAGTTAAATTTGATTTTGGTGTGCACACACCTTTAGAGCGTGTGACACGTCACGTTCTTCAGCAGCCAATCAGGTCGTAGGGGCGTCACCTGAAGCGCTAATAAAGATGCATGCTATCTGAAATGACCCATGATTGGTCAGAAAGTGCCTGTCACGTTCTTCATTTTCTCAAGTCTGAATCCAGAGCTGAGAAAAGATACAGACGCGTGGTGTTCCTTCAGACCACCTGAATTACAATATGCCGAAAGGCTATTATGGGATTTTTGCCTAATGACACCAAAAATAAACTGCCTACCTCAGCTTTAAAGGAGTAACATCAGCATTAATAAACTTCTTGCCATTTGCCAGCTGCACAAGTGTAAAGCACAAAACCAAACCAAACCTCAAACCAATAACACTAGCATATATAAGATTTTTAGTTTTTAAGATTAAAATGTAGAAGTATAGGCTACAATTATTGAAGCAAGATGAAGATAAACTTATTAAAAAAAGAAAAAATCCTGCTTTTCACCATCAAAATTTACCACATACTAGATGTCAGATGTGCTACATTTCATCCAAGGCTAAATCTTTTCTCTAAGCTGCAGGGTTTTCTTCTTTGGATATTGAACATTTTCAACCAATTACTTTACATTCTGGTTTGTTTTCTACCCCCTGCATGTGCTCACGTCTCACTTTGCTGTTGCTTGGACACCCATCTATAGTTATATATATATTTTCACAGCATGGTATTTGGTAGTAACTGAAAATACGTAAATTTTGGATTTGTCGCTCATATTTCTCTCCAATGCAAAGATTGTTTTTGCCTCCGGAGCAGGCAAATTATGACTGTTTGTAGTCGTCCTTGTGGCCACTGTGGCACTTGAGAAAGAAAAACTCTCTCAAGAGGATGCAGATGAGGGAAACACTCTTTTATTGCTTTTGAACTTGGAGTGGTATTCAGTGCTCTTCAGTAATGACCTTCAGTGACTTTGTTTTCAAGTAAGCTGAAGTGTCTTGGGATTTGATTGCAAGCAAATAGCATGACTTTATGTAATGCGGTCGACAACATGGCAAATTTGAAAAAATAAGGCAAGAAAAGAGAGATTATGCAAGAAGCAGAAAGTGGTGAAGGCCGGAGCCATTTTACGTTATGTTGGGGGCTTTTTATTTACATTTATCAGGCTCAGTCTGGTTTTTTTGAGAGCACTTGTGAAGTCGAGAGAGACAACACGTAGAAAAAAAAAACATGCTTGGGTTCCCGATGCAGGCATATTAACCAGATTGCCCAGAATTAACTTGACTGAAATTAACACTTTGGTATCCGCTGAAAGCACGCATAATTAATTTATCAAAGACCCCGACGCACATACACGCAGATCAACCATTAAATGTAACACTTATTCGCCCACCCCCCCAATTCCTTCTGCATCAGTACAAGTCATTCTCACATTAGCAGACGCTGGGGTGCACAGCCTGCTTGGCTCCTTAGCCTTGTTTTTTGGTTGTTAGGGGGGATGGCTCCGGCAGTGGTGATGGTGGTGGTAGGGGGGCTGCCTCCGTCTTGAAAGTGTGGGTTTTTGATTCGGTGCCATATTCTCTGAAGCTGAAAAACAGCCCGATCAGTAACTCATTTCATATGGATGTGCTCTGATGTGGCAACTGCTTTAGTCTCTGCTCAGTATGGTGCTTTGCTATAGGCACTTTGTATTCATGTTCTGTGTTATTCTTTTCTTCTTGATTATACAATGGCTGTGGAAGCTATTAAGCGCGAGGAAGGAAGCTGGTGCTAATTTGAATTGTTCATTTATTGGTATTTCTCACAATAAGTGCCTTAAAATGTCTGTCACAACACGGGACTTCAGCCAAACTGGGCTGTTTGACATTTTGACCTGTGCTCGGCGGCTGGAAGTGGCTGTCAAAGCAGAGCTGTCATGTCCCGTCGTAGGTGCTGCTCCCCTTTTGACCATGTTCAAGTGCACAGACAGTTGTCTTAAGTGGGGATTCCTCGGGGCATAATCAAATCAAACCCGCTCGGCAATAAACAAAAAACAGGAAATAGGATACAGTACGGGCAATTAGGTGGGCATTTCCCCTCAAAGTCAGGGAAAAAAAAGAGCCTAAAATAATTTCTATGTAAGCAAAGTGAGTGCCCCCCCCCTTTCTCTTTTACATTTGAGAGCTTTTTTTGTGCAGTTGCCTATTAGCGTTTAATTGAATAGTCCTGGGATAAGCTGTGGAAGAATGCGAGTACTGTCCAAGCTGTGGCGCGGCCCCAACGGGGGTGGGGTGGGGGTGGCACAGGAGGGCACAAACGCCCCCCACAGCCACCTTACTCCCTCACTCTCCTTTTTTTAAACATGGTTTTTGTTTTTCCCTGTGCATGAGCAACACTGTGACGTCCGCCAAACTGCATATTTAATTTGTTTGACGAGCCAAGGAAAATTGTTTGCTGTTCGTTTTTTTCTTTTTTCTTCCTGTGAATCTCTCTCTCTCCTCGCAGCACTGCTACATCTTTGTTCCATTCCCTCGACGGCTTGTTCACTTACTTTCCGTTTGACGTTCATTTGTAACAACTTCAAAACACACTGGCACAGAATATACAGACAGATGTTAGCAATGAAATATTTATCCCATAAATTGTAACCTGGATTCCTGTTGCCTTGTGAGCTTAGCCAACACGTCTATTATTAATGATGAATGGGCTTTTTTTTGTCAGCTCTTTGTTGATTTGTAAAATAGCTGTATGAGTACTTTTCTGATTTTTTTTTTATTTTGTGTCTATTATTTATTTCTGTGTAAGCATGTAGCAGATGATGTGTGATGAGTGATGAGGGGGAGAAACAGCAAGCTCAGGTCTGTTTTCACCCGATGAATCTTCATCTGAAATCCATCTTTATCTGCTCTCCGATGGCAACGACTGGCCATTTAAAGACACTCAGCCTGTCTGTTGAGACAGAGCCAGGAGCGTTTGAGCCCGAGCTGGGATCCAGGTTCCTCCCACTGCTTTGACATATAAATAAAAGAGAATAATAATGTTCAGTGGCTGCCTGAGCAGCATGCTAATACGGCTGAAAGTGCCCTTTAACCAATGCACCATATCAAAAGGTGGAAAATATGATCCTGAGAGGCATCTAACAGTCTGTGGAAAGCTGTAATCCTCCACAACTGGGACTCCTTCTGCCTTATTTTATCTGCAGCTAAATAAAACCATTAGACTCTAAAGTCCATATCTGGAGCAAGCATGCAAAGTGAATTCAGCAAAATCAATCTGTGTGAAACTATAAAATGTCCAGATAAAGTCTGTGCCATGCACGTAAATCCTACATGCATTGTTGTGTTTTCCATTTGTTGCAAAGCAAGCCTCCGACTTTCTCCATTATGCAGCGAATAAAACAGGGATGGTGGGAAATTCAGAGGGTGAGATTAATTGGCATGCAAGCGGAGTAACTGTCCACAGTCTGCCGATCACAGGACTAGCCAAGCATGACAAGCATAGCCTATCTTCTACTTTTCATTAGGCCACGGACGGGGCCAGCCACAAGCTTTATGCTAAACAGGGTTGATACGGCTGTCTCAGTCTCCCAAAGACCTTTACACCCTCAAAACAAAACAACAGGATACGTACCGACAGAACCAAACAATGTCAGGAAAAAAAGGACAGTTCTTGCACGAAGTCTGTCATGCAAATAAAAGGAATGAATAGCTGGCGGGGAAATGAGAAGGAAGTGCGGTATCAGAAGTCGACTTGATGCGGAGAATCAATGAATAACTGTCTGTGTATGATTAACTAGGCCTTTATTCTGGAAGCGTGCCTGCTCAATTTTCAAAATGTACATTTCATTTATTGGGATCCATAACTGTGGGGTGTTGGCAGAATTATGATTTGTATATGCAACAGTGGTAAACTAATTAAAATATAAACTTGTTTCTTGTTCTGTGATTCAACCATGACTTGAAAACAAACAGTAAATAAATAGCTTCAGTGTGTCTTGGAGCACTGATACTGGGTCTTTGTGTGTGTATGTGTGTGTGTGTTTGTCTGTCCTTGTGTCTGCATCACCATTCTGTTGATCAACTAAAAAAAAAAAGCTGAATTCTTCCCTTTTTAAAATTCATATCAAAAGTGCAGTCTCCAGCAGATTTGTGGAACCTATCTTGTGACAGCAGGGATCTTTAAAGGAAATAAAAAAGCACATTTGAGTTAAAATTTAACAAGCAAAAAGTATGTACAGTACGTAAGTGTTCAATGGCACACAAGTTCTACTCAGTAACTTTATGATGTTCAGATGCAAACTGCCATCAGACATTTCAGAGACCGATCCTGTTGTGTACACATGGAGCAGTGGAGAGTAATGTGGCAGTAACTTTCATAAGTTAATGTTCCAAGTTTCATCATTTGAGCCAAACATTTCCAATCAGCTCTGAGCGACTGTGCCGTCCGTCCTGATGGAGAGCCTCGCTGCCGACTCACCGCAGTTCAGGTTGTTGTGCGATTGTTCATCTGTAGATGCCTCCGAGCAGAGGACCTGGCATTAATAGTCTGATCTGAATTCACCGTGTACATTCCTGTGACTCAGACAGACTCAGACACGGTGCCGCACATACCAGAAATACCGAAACGTATGTACAGTAACATCAAGCAATGAAACCTGGAACATTTACTTATGAAAGTTATCGCTTGTACCTGCTTCAAGCAGATTACTGTGCAGGGCTCAGTTTGCACATAACAAAACAGTCTCTGATATTTTTGATTGCAGCTTTTTCACAGTAAATACGGATCTGGAGCCAGCTGATGTTAGCTTAGCTTAGCATAAAGACTGGATAGAGCTAGCCTGCTGCCTTCCAAAGTAACAAAAATCCACCTACAACCTTTTTTAAAGCTCACAAATAACATATGATATTTTTGTTTGTTTTCTCTAAACAACAAAACCCCAAGAAGTGTAGAATTTCAGGAGCTAAGCCGCATTATTTCTTGGCCAGAAGCGAGTCATTAATTAGTTAAAACAGAAAAACAATCTGCAAAAAAATAAAGAAATAATTACTAGTAAATGCTTTTATTTTCTTCAACAAAAGTACAGACACACTTACTACTTTAAGATGCTTCACTGAAGTGTTGCAGGACTCGGGACTGGTCTTGGTCTCGGACATGGCAGACTTGGGATTTTTAATAAAGACCAATCAAGACAACAACAGATTTAATTGTTAAGATAATGACTGTGCTTGAATTTAAAACTTTCTTCTTCAAATGCAGCCGATAACATAAGTTATTTGTTGTTTGAATTTTTTATTCGTCTTAGTTTGGCTACCTTAATTTACAGAGAATTTTTAAGCCAAACAGTGTACAAGAGAAAACACTCGGCACAGTGCAGGTTCTGGGGAAAACAAACTTTTAAGGCCTTGGTCTTGTCTCAGTCTCGGTCAAGTCTTGGTCTCAGTTAGCGTGACCTTGACTACAACACTAGTTCATTGTGGGTTTGCTGATTTCTCTTTTTTTATGTGATAGCAAACTGAGTCTGCATGTTGTTGGTTGGACAAAATAAAACTGTGATGTGAAAAGTTTTTTTCTTTTACTCTTTTCTGTCATCTGAAGATCAACTAATTAATCAGATAATAAAACAAAGTAATCAGCAGATGAACTGATAATGAAAAGAATCCTAGATTTCAACTGGAACTCAAAGTAACGACACCCTCACCTCCCAGTACAAAATGAAAGTTAGCAGCAACAGAAAGAGAAAGAAAACATGAAATGCTGTTTTCGTCGGCCGTGCCTCTTTAAGCCGTGAGTCATTCTTTCACTTTCATTTTACATCAAATCAAACTCAAGGACAGAAGACAGAACAGACATCAGACATCATCTCATATTTCTACAGATGTTTCTCATGGATTTTAGTTCAAAATAAAATATTAATAAAGTCCATTCAGGCTTTTGTACCGTTGACTATATTTTGCATGTCAGCAAAGAGCTTGATTCATTTGTTAGAAACTTATGAAACAGCTCAGGGTGTATTATAACATTACAGATGGGAATTTTTGGTCAAATGTCATGTGGAACAAACTGAAACAGAAACACGTTTTTCAAGTCACTCCAGCCTCCTTCTGTCTTATCTTTACCTCCAGCTGGAGCAAAACCTCCATGTTTGCCGAAGCAAAAGCATTTACCCATCTAAGGGAGGCAACAGGAGCTTGGCAGAGGGGCAAAACAATGGTATCCCCTCCTGCTGAAGTGGATATGAGTGATCACAGTCCTAACCACAACCACCACAGTGACCTGGTTTATGGAAATCACCTTTCCACTGAGCAGACGCCTCCAGCTCATCATAGGGGAATTTTCCAGGGGCTCTTAAAGGCCAAGAGTAATATCA
This sequence comes from Naso brachycentron, assembly GCA_029874485.1. NCBI lineage: Eukaryota > Metazoa > Chordata > Actinopteri > Acanthuriformes > Acanthuridae > Naso > Naso brachycentron. Next base: position 17,117,304 of record JAQFJA010000013.1, on the reverse strand, counting down.
GCAGAGGAGCAGGAGGGGAGGGATGTCATCACCTCTACTGTTTGTCTAGTCTGGTGTCTGTTCAAAACCACTAAAGGATGCTCATGGTTTTGGATTGTAAGTGGACCTGGAGAGCAATATTGAAAAACACCATTACCGGCAGGATGACAGTGGATTATTGTCATTGAAAGTGCTTCTGTCTAAAATGACATGATTGCGCCCCCACCCTAAGAGTGGGGCAACCCCGAGGCTACAGCAGGTTATTGCTCTTTTTGTTTTGCTCAGTGTCGACATCAGTAGGACACGGGTGGGCAAGCATTTCCTAGAGGGCGGGTGGGAACGCATTATTTTGATAGTGACCCCCTCCCTTTTGCACAAATGACAAAACGTCCAGTTTCTGCCGGAGTGTATTCTCCAGCCAAGCATGGGAGGCCGCATTCACAGCCACCGAGTGTTAATAATGTGCCAAACAATTATGTCACAGTCTTTGGCCTCCCATGTGAGAAAGTTAGCCCTCCCTCCCCTGCTGTGTTACAGTATGCAAATGGGAAAAGGCTAAAGTCTGAGAACTAGATCTTATGGAGCAGGGCCAGGCCACTGTTCTGAGGCACAGTGAATGGCATCTGTACACTTTTATATAAGGGGAAGGGGTGGATGTGAATTGGAGCAGTATTCCATGGGAAATAAATTGGGAATAAAGGGGCAACTTTTTGCTGGGGGGGGAGCTGGTTGGCACCCAGAAAGAACTGATCCTTTTGAACTTTCAAAGCTACAGAATGTAATCCATGTCAGCTATGCACTTTTTCACCTCATGTACGGGTATTTGTCTGTGCTGGCCCTCAAAATAGCTTAGTGGGAATACATAATGAGAACCACAGAGAAATCTGCTGGGTGTCAAAAACTAGCAGCATCACAAGAACTGGCAACCGCAGGTTTACTGTGAGGGTTGTGCTCTCTGGCCGCTGACATTTCCTGTTTCTTTTGGCGAGCGCACGCGCTAAAAACGCAAAAAGTAAAAGGAAAGAAGCCTTGAACTTGAAGAAACAGAGTTAATGAAAGTGCCCTAATATAAATCATTGATTTATTTCTTTTTTCCCAACGGCAGCCTTCATCTTTCTGCCATAAATTACTGGCATTATTTATGTTGCACCAACAAAGGCTTGTGGAAGATTGTAAAATTTCGATGGGGTCAAAGCGTCCTCAGTGCTCTATAAATTATGCGTCCAGTGCATGTTTAATCACATGAAGCACAATGCTGGCGAACAAACCCTGGCCTGACCTTCTCATAATTAAAATGCAAACTAACCTGTTGCCTGTCTGCTGCAGTGATTGGACGTGACATGGTGCAGTCAGTCGGCCTCACTGCCTCCTGGTTGCATTCTTTTACTAACAGTCAGACACATTAAGCTGGAAAATCACTGCGGTTTCAGAGCTGCTTCCTATCTGAGGAGGTTAAATTTGCTTTTATTACCATGTACAGCATGAAAGGAAGCATACACATGTGAATCAAAGAATTTTCCATTAGAATAAAAGGGGAAAAAAAAAGATCTGCACATGTGGCTTTTAATGCTTACCCTTCTAAAAAGAAAACAAATTCCATCTGCAAAAATAGCTTATCGTTGCGGTTTTAAAGCCTCCTATCTTCAAAATGTCAAGAAGTAAGGATAAACAGCTTTGGTTTCAGCCTTATGATGAAACATGAAAGTATGAAAATCGCTAAAAGTGGAGATGAGAGGATCCTACACGACCACAGCGTCATGTTTGCTCTGTATCGGCTTTTTTCCGAGCTGACTGTAGCATTTAAAGGCTGCTCGCTTCCCAGAGAATTGCTACCATTAGCTTCAATGTCAGTCCAGGGTTATGAAACCTTTTAACATTCCTTAGTGTCGTCTCAGAAACATTATGCATCAGCATGCAAGCGAGGCCGTCCGCGGCCCGAGTCATTTATATTTTACTACAAGACCTCTTGACCCAGAGAATAAGCTGGCAAAACAAAACAATCGCTTCATAATTGGAGGACAGATGTCTTTTTCCACTGGGAGCTACAATTAATCTTTGAAAAATGCTCGTTAACATGTCCGCCGAAAATAGCAAGTGCATGCCCTCTCTCCCTGTTCTATGATTCTATAATTCATCTTTTTTTTTTTTTTTTTAACAATATGGCTGTGAGGACCATTTGCATATTTAGAACCCAGAGAGCAGTGAACTGGTGACAGCATTTGCTGAAAAATGAAGTGCTAACACAGGCTTAATTTGTACTTATGCTACAGTGCGATGTGATATTTAAAAGTCATAATAAACATGCACAGACGAGTCACAATTTATATTACAAGCTGAGAATTTAGACTTTTAAAATGCAAAATAACCACTTTTCGGCTTATTTTCGCCACATTCACTCTATGTTCTGTCACACTGTTTTTGCATGTAGATCAACTCGCTACCTTCAACACCACCGGCAACTTTTCTTTTTTTTTAATTCTCCCCTCTTCTTTGTCACTTGCTATAGTATTTCCTACTTGCTCTTCATTTTTCAGTCAATAATTAATTAGTGTGACCAAAAATTAATTAGGGTCTAGTCCAAAGAAAACTGGTGTGCATTGCAAAATTAATTCCTGAGATGGAGGTAGAGAGGGGAGGATTAATATTCTGCTTGAGTGTTGGTTTGTAGCCTCAGGTTTTAATGAGAGATGATGAAGGGAAATGTAAATATCAAACACATAAAACCAGATGATTGACTTAACATGGCCACATTTGCATACGTGTGATGAGAAGTTGGCCTGCACAATGATTTAACAAAGTTAATTCTTGTGCAGCTAACGATAATTTCAAGATGTGGATGTGTCTTTGAGTAATGATGTCTTCTCCTCTTGTTTGCTGTTTTAAAATATTTCTGTTTGCATTCAGAGGACGGACCAGTACAGGATGTGTTGGCTTGTTGCAGGGAGTGTTGGGAGGCACTTGTGTCTACAAAAGACTGGCTCACACGAACAGATTTCTTAAATGTTGATCAACTTTAAAAATGTGAAAGACCCCACACATGACAACAAATAATGACAGATTTAAGAGCTTTGTTCTTATCCTATGTGGTGTTTAATGAAACAACTAACACGGCACACATACCACACACCAACAGATTATGTTTTCCGAGTTTGCACAATGAAACGCATTTACCTCGGAAGTCGGAGTTCCGAGTGCATTCGAACGCAGCATTTTACCACTGAAAAAAGCCCCGGATGACCATAATAAGGAAGTTGAGCTGACATGGTGATAACACTGGTGATTCATGACAAAATGTTGGTGAAATGAGCGAGTTTCGTGGCAGATAATGTCTTATTTAGAGGCTGCGTTGCCGTGGATAAGATATCGGATGGATCTAAATAGTGTTCGAAGGACTCCAAGCTGCACCAAAATTGTCTGGGTGAGTATATGAGCGCATTTATTCCTATAAATAAGGTCCAGGTGTCAAAAAACGGGAATTCCCCTTTAATGTGCATACTGTCTATCATAATACATGTATTTATGTGCATACGTGACATGCACCAAACTATGTGTATTATGAAGTAACATGTGACATCACATGTGTATCCCAGAACTTTATTCTTGTTTATTTGATATTACATTTTGTTCCTCTGTTTTAGCTGCTGGACTGTTTTGTATCTTAAATTCCAGCTGGATTTTATTTATGTGACTAATTGTAATATGTATTTGTATGTTGTGACAGTCGTTTGTTAAGGACTATATGATCGCTATTGCGAGGCTTCTTCTTGGTCTGGACACCACACCTGGCTCTGGGTATCTGTGTGCTGTGAGTAGGAACATTCAAACTGCTAAGCAAGCAATTTTGAAGATTCAGTAAAGAATTGTGCGACGCGTCCTCTTGATTCTCATCCTCAGATGAAGATAACAGAGGAGGACTTGTGGATCAGGACTTACGGCAGACTCTTCCAGAAGCTGTGCTCCTCCAGCGCTGAGATCCCCATAGGGATCTACCGCACTGAGTCGCACATGTTCTCGACCTCAGAGGCAAGTTCAGATTGGCTGCTTGATACCTGAGGCCTCACTCTGGGTTTGGTTTCAGCTTTGGCTTCTGGTTTGGCTTCAGATGAGGACCTACTGCAGCTTCCATAAACTATTCATCCCTTCTTGTTTTCTTTTTTTTTCTCCTTTACACCCACATTCTCAACTCTCACAATGTTCCCTCATTCTTTGCCTATTTCTGCTCTCATTTCTCTCCTTTTTTAATCACTTGCCTTTATTTGTGATTTTCTCCAGTCTTCTTCCTCCATTTAATCCTCCTAACTGGCAGCTTTTAGGTGCTCAGCACCTTAATGTTCTTCATCTTTTGCTCTGTGCATGTTTGCTCCTTTCTGCTTTTCTCTCCTCCATTTCTTTCATGCTAAGCAAAAGAAGAAAATTAACATTTTGTTCCTGAACAGTTTTGGATACATTCCTGACAAAAAGTCAACATTTACTTTCATCATTTTAGTAGCCAGTGTGATTATTAAAATTGATAACATTTGGCTGGTTACCTAGGAGACAAACTGAGCAGCCACAAACCTGAAATGTGCCTTTGCCGGCTAGTGTTAATTTTCATGTGTTTTAAGAGTAGTTGATAAAATAGTAAATGCAATATATTTACTATTTTATATGCTGACTTTTGGATAATTTTGTTTTGCTTTGGATGCCCCCATCTTTCATTGCATCTCTTTTCTTTTTGTATGTCTGTTTGTCCTTCTCTTGTTTCAGTGCAAAGACAGTTATGCACAGGTAAGATCCAGATGTGCTTGTTTTAAATCCGTTAATATCAATCAGCTGTCAGCTTTGCTTAAAGATGAAAAATACCTCACAGGCATTTTTCTGGCATTAATCAATACGCAAGATTCATAACCATCACAGCCTAATCATGCAGGTTCTGAAATAACTTTTTACTGTCATATGAGAAGATTTTTCTGTAAAAAATGGAACAAACATGAAGAAACAGGATGACACGGTCATGACACAGACAAACGCTTGCAGAGTTTCTAGTTTGAACACCACCGCCCTACTCTCTCAGTCTCAGGTGTCTATCAACGTGGAGCAGGGCATGGAACGCCGCGAGCGCGGGGAGTCTTGGAAGGAGAAGACGGCCCACCGAAACTCCACCACAAGCGACCAGTCGGAACACCCGCTGCTGAGGAAGAAGAGCATGCAGTGGGCGCGGCGGCTGAGCAGGAAGAGCAACAAACCATCTACATGTAGCAGAGCAGAGCGCATCTCGCAGCAGAGACTCAACCTATACCGACGCTCTGAGCGACAGGAGCTGTCCGAGCTGGTGAAGAATCGCATGAAGCACCTGGGCCTGCCCACCGTGGGATACGGTCAGTGGAGCAGCTGGTGATGTTTAAAGTGACAGAGAGTCAGTGTATTCGCTCTGTTATGTAGAAGCTGACTGAAGGAGATTAATGTCTAATTCAATGCTGTGATTTACTTTATGTTACTTATTGTAAAGCGAGACTAAACACAGTCTTAAATATTTTAACTTAATTTCTAATTATCATTAGTAATAATGTATTTGAAAAGAAGAATAATGAAATTTTTAATGTTTGTTGCAGACTGAAGTCTCAGTTCTATGAACTTTTCTTTAAAGCACAGCTTTTCAGGCAGAAGTGATGTAACTGGTTGAGTTAAACCTGAAAGGGCAGAGAATCTCACATTTACTGTAGTTTTACGATGAGGAAATCTAACGTATATTATGTTATGATAATCATAACTCTAAGGTCAGCTGGCTAGCTGCTAACGTCACCTCTGTAGCTGTGTGATTATATGGCTCGTTTGAATTCATAAACAGATTTTCGTGTCTACTTTGCGAGAACTGTTAGTTTACACTGTAAACGCCGAATGAAATGTGTTTAATTAATAAATTTCGTGTAATTTAACTTGTGATAGAAAATTAATCTACAGCAATTTTAATATTAATCATTTTTAAAATTCTTTCAAGCAGAGAGGAAACCAAAAATAAACTGCTTCCTGCGTCAAAAATTTGAATACTTGCTGTTTGTGAAGGACTGGACAGCTGGTCAGATCATCTTAGGCTGTGAGGAAAATGTGACGGGTATTAATTTTCACACTTTTCTGACCAAATGTTGCCGACTAAAGGAGTGGTCAATAATAATGAATAAATAATGGAAATAGTTGCAGTGCTTATGACACAATCTCACCAGGAAATTGTGGTTTTGTGGCTGCCCTAGGACACCTCCTCAACAGTGTCAAGTCACATTGTTTTTGTTCAGCACAGTTAAAAAACTTAAAGCATATTTCTGTTTTCACAACATTCCTTGAGGACACGTCGGATAAAAGGAATAATTCATCCAAAAATTAAAATTCAGTCATTATCTACTTACCTTTAAGCCATTGGAAGGTCTCGTGGAGTTTTTAAGTCGATAAAACTCTGCTGGAGTTTCACAGGAAAAAGGCGTTGCAGTAATCTCCCAAATACTTTAGGTGAATGGTGACTAGGATTCAAACTCAAAGAGTAACTTAACCTCTAAACCACATTTTTCAGCTGAAAATCGAGGCTAAGAAGTATCTAGTGGTGTTGTTGATTGATTCAGGTCTTAGTCTTGACATTTTAGTGCAAATTAACTGACTTTTCCATTTTCCATTATAAATGTGTGTAGTGACTGCCATCTACTGGTTGAAACACTGCCATTGCAAGGCAATTTTTTGATGCATTTTAATTGGTTGATAAGGTGAAACGTGATGTCACCAGTGCCAAGACACTATCTTCAGGCTGAGA
>JAQFJA010000013.1:17070399-17082222 GCA_029874485.1 Naso brachycentron | reverse complement strand
GAGTGTAGACTCACTGCAGCCCGCTCACCTCAAACACTCAGCCTGTAATGACTGGAGACATGGCTGCCTTCCCTGGGGAAAAAACAAGGCTGGAGGGGGGGTGTTGGTGGGGGTTGGCAAAGCACAGAAGCACAGCACCACCTCTTCCCCAACAAACCCTAATGGCTGGGGCTCAATAAACAACAGCAAGTGGCAACAACAACCCAAATAAGCCATGACAGCGCGTGGGCTACCTGAGCGAGCTCCTAATTGATCATTCTCGGTTGGAGACTTCCTACTCCCCGCTTCCATTGTAAGACATGCGCCGCTCTCATACAAACATGCCACAGTTACAGTTTTGCATCACGGCTATTCTTAGCACAGGCGTGCTATATTGCTGGAATTCTTCTTTTGAGCTCAGTCGCTTTAGCTGTAAACATATTCCATAAACATTTATTCATAGAGAGAGCGCTCTTTATCTAGTTTGATATCGTGAAGGTGTCACACCGGAACTGGCTTATTTCTTTATTCCTACAACACAGCTCTGAATTCACAGCTAATTTAGACATGCAGTCAAAGCATGTCTGACATTAGCCGCAGCTGGCTGACCTATTGTGAGAATTAATTAACAGGCACGGCAGATTTTAGCACAGTTATTTGGGACTTTCTCTATGTAGGTGTGATATGTGGGTCAGTGGGGAGCGACGCGGCTGGGCGTCATGTCATCTCACGCTATCAGCCAGTGACAGCCGCTCAGAGCAGCCTCAATAAGCGCCGTGCTGATCCAGGGCCCAGCCTGCTGACCAGCACAGTTAACATTCCCTCTCTTTACAGCCGCCTAATCCGGGAATTTAACAATGCGCCTGGCCTTCCAAACCAGGGATCAAATTCTCCCGGTTGACTCCGTATTAGCCTAGCCAGCACATGCAGCCCCAGCCCTGTGCCCACCCACAAGGCAGGCAAGCAGAAATTCACACACTCACACCCTCGGTTCATTCTGCAGCCGCAGCCACACGCAACACCGAGTAACAGAGGGATGTTAATAAGCACTGTGAATTTCTTCTGCTTCCTACCACTTTTCTGCTTCTCCTTTCTCTTATGCTCCTTTACGTCTGTGTCCAGTTATAACCTTCAACATCAATTAAAACCAACTAAGATGGCTGACGGGATCTTTAACTTGCATTATGCTTCGTGACATTGACGAAAGGGTGCAGGGAAGTGAGTGTGTTTGCGCTGAGGCAATGGGATCAAATCCAGGGAGACATCTATTTCCTTAAGATCCTGTGCCAGAGAGAGGAAAACTGGACACGTCCTGACATACAATGAGGGTACACTGCACTTTGGGAGAATTGCAATTAGTGAGTGTCATTATCAAGTTGTTTTTTTTTCTTTCTGCAGTCACCCTTCAGTATGAGCCTCTAGCGTTTCAGTCCAGGCTATCACGAGGTCAGATAGGAGAGATACCCTACGCCGGTGTCGGAACCTCTCAGCTGTATGCGGTAATTACTGGTGTCCTTGATATTTGATGTGAAATGGGGACGGTAACCTTTAGTGTTTGCCTGTTAGCCCGCCCCTCCTCTCACTGCTCCTGCACTCTATTCCCCCCGTCTCGTCACTGCCACCCCCTCCCCTCAGCTCCTGGGAGTGCACACGGACGACAGGAGGCTACTTTGGAGGGAAATGTGAAGTGTGTTTGAGTGTCAGCTGGTGCCCTGGGACATGCTTAAACATCTACTGGCCAAATGGTGCCTTGTCATTGCTGTGAAGCGGGACGATGCTGTTGATGGGACCTGCTGTCCTCGAGAGGACGTGCGAAAGGGCGAAGGGCACAAGGATGCGCACTTTGGTCCTATTCACAACTCTGTACTTAAGCTACAGGTGTGAGTTTGTGTGCAGGTGGGACCAAACATCAACCATTTTTGGGGAAATATCAAGTTTTAGACATCAGATTTGGACATAGAGGGCTGTTATAAATCAAAAATAGGATCACTGCATGAAGACCAATCCAGAATTTTAAAAAATATTTTAAAATACTCACCTTAAGTTTAACAAACATCTAACAAATGTTAAAAAGCAATACTTCTTCCTTATTAAACAATCCAGGATCAATGAAGATACAAATTTTAGCCCATTTTGATCAAAAACTTCTAGAAAAAATGCTATCAGAGCTCAAAGTAACTTTTTGTGATCAGCTGTTTTTTTTTTTTGTTTGTTTGTTTTCCTTTCCAACAAAATAGAACAACACATCAGAAACATCATCTAGCAAAGTAAAAGCTGAAGGGCAAAACACACGGAGAAGAAACATGGTTACACAACAGTATGGCTGAGCAGAATATAACGCTCACTCTGAGACGGACAAAAAGAAAACTTGTTAACACTCAACTTAAAGCATGCATCTACAATGCATTATGAACATACTTAGAGTGTATAATATTACGCTTATAGTGCTGCATAATCATAGTTATGAGCAAGGTAAGGGTTAACCCTGACTAATTAGTCTAGCCATAACCATAGCAGTCTAGAATGCATTATAATAATAATGTGTTATAATGTGTTATACAGACAGGTTTCATAAAAAAGTGTTACAGAAAATTCCAATAATAGAAAACAAATAAGTTGGCAAACAGCACTTAAGGGGTGCAAAGGATTCTTTGGGGTTTGGTGCAAAATGTTTCCCACTCAGCAAAACATTTTTCCACCTGGTTGGTGAGTCTTAAAGAGCTGAAAGAAACCAAACCACGGCTGATGGTGGAGTCATTGCCCTCCATGAGCTCCCTCCCCTGCATAAGAGATGTCTGGAGCCAGTCTGCCTGCCCTGCAGGGGGGCTTTTAAAGGAAGAGGGTCACCCAGAAAAACAAGTTTAGGCAGAATAATTCCAGGATTTGATATTCAATTTGATATTCTTGTGTTTCGCTGATCAGAATGTCTGCACATTGTGCAAGATCACAATGTTTGAAAGTGCACCAATGCTCCTTGCACACATCCCCACACCACCCCGTGTAACTCTGAAGGGGGGCCAGTATATCCTGGTCATTATTTTAAATTTGATTTTTTTTTAAATTTTTTCTGGTTCCAAGTAATCTTAAAGTGGCTTTTAAGCATTTTGATGATTGAGCAACGAAAAACGTGCAAGAGTTAAAAACAGTTTTCACACATAGAGGAACATTGAGTCATAGTGTGTTTTGCATTGACTTTTGAATGACTCATTGTGTTTGAATTGCGGTAATGAATGAAAGGAACAGAACCCACTTCCACCGCTGCATGTGAGGGACTGAGCACGAGGAGGCACACATGATTTGCTACACCCAGCAATGAAAAAAGTTATTTACAAAGTTGTGCAAAAAAAAGTTATCAGCAAATGTAACAAGTTGCATTACTTTAACAGAGTAACAAGTAAATTGTACTTATTATGTTTCATCAGTAACCTTCCCAACACTGCTGCTGAGATTTGTTTGATTAATCAGAGTCCTGCAAACTCAAACCTGATAAGATCTGAAACGACTGTTTTTGACACCTGGAGCAATTGTAAATTAAGTGATTTATAGGTCTGTGGTTCCTAAGTTCTTTAAAAAGTTCCCACTCCCTGAAAAAGGTTCCTGCAGAAGAGTGTACTTCATTTAAAAGTTTAACTGCCAGAGACAAAATGCCTCCTACGTCACTTCTCAGAGTTTGTGTCCTGAGAGTTTTAAGTTATATTTCATACTATTCCAGTTCTGCTCAAAACATACAGACTTTAAACTCGATTGATGCAGAAAACAGAGAAACTTTTCCTCCTCAGCAAATAAATGATGAAAACAGCCTCGTTTTCGTGTCTCGCCTCAAACTGCACATAAATCAATCTGCACGGTGAAGAAAAGCCCAAACATAGCAACAAGCAAAGCACACCTAAAACAAATAAACATATTTAAACTCACAAAGACTCTGAGATAAGGTGCAAACATGGCAGTAAATACGCTATAAAACGACCGCAGCACTGTTTGTCAGGTAATAAGACATTCTTGAGAAGATTTGCAGACACAGACTGGACTTGTGATTACTTGCTCATATGAAAGCTTTTGCCATAGCCAGAGCACTGAGTCTCCAACGTGGCCCATGGCTACTAATTAGACTAACAAGAGCTCCACCAATAGTCTCTGATGAGCTGCTTTAATTGGCAGAGGAACAATTGCTAAAAGCCTTGTGGCCATTACTCTAAGCTACACCTGGGACGGAGAAACTCGACAGTCTGCGGCGTTTATAAAAGCATAAAACAGTCAAATCACACATGGCTGAATTGATTGTTCCATTTTGTAAAGAGGCATTTTGTTAGCGCGCCATACAACTGCAGCTGTGCACATCTGTCAGTGCTGCTCCTGCTATCAAGTCAGCAAGTTGTGTAACATACTTGAAATACTATACTATAGAAACCCCGACGTGAACACATTCAAGTGCAAATGTGGCGTGTTGCAACATGCCAGGTGTTTTGACAGCGGGCCGGTGTTGTACATCTCTCTCAAGCACCTACATCGAGTGTGTTGTGCCAACCTCCAAACACTCCCCGCAGCTGAATAGCACTGGCTTATATAACACTGCTTCACACTCATCAATCTGTATGCCCCGTGTTTACGTTCCCCTCTCGCTGTTTTTCTTGGAGGTCCCGTTCCAAGGGAAGCAGCCTTGGAAAAGGGTGAGGCGCTCGTGAGCAAACAAGCGCAAACACCTGCATATCTAAGATGCCTGGCAGGATTTATCCTCACGGTCCACTGTAAACACACACACGGGCTGATCTCTGTGCACTTGCTCAACAAAAGCCGAGGAACTCCTGCTTCATTGTCCGCAAACAAAACGAGGCAGCCAGGAAACACTGGGCGGATTGACTGAGATACATTGCATCAGGGGCCTCGACTGGGACCTGTCAGTGGAAGACAGCGCCAGAAAAGAAAAAAAGTAGGAGGAAAAACCTTCCTTTTACACGAGTTTGTGTTGAAACATGTTTTAGGAGACATACCTTTCCTTTTCAAAAGGGATGGTGGGGAATATCTCACTGTTTTTTCATTCCACTGAGAGGAAATATAGAAGCTGCATCAATAAAAATATCACAACTGTCCTGCAATAGGCTATAATATAGCAATTACATTGGTTAGGGAATACAGCAGTATAATGATAATGGCTTTCTATTACATTCATGGCAATAAAGTCATTTGCAGCCACATTATCTATTGATATTTTATGTCATTACTTTTACAGGTAATTTCAAGTCAGCCATTCTATGCTGCTCCTATTGATTTGGTGAGAAAACACTGAGAAGTGGTGCAAAGACGTGGAGGTGAAAGGAGGAGCGAATGTTGGCGAGTGACTGAGGTCAGCGCCATTGTCCAGTCGTGATCTCCATCTTCATCCATTGTCCGTCCTCGGGTGCCAGGCTGAATGGGCTTTTTCTTTTTCTTTGATAAACTTTCGACCTCGATGTATCTCCTTCTTGTGCAAACATGTTGACCTTGGTTAGCCATTCAGCGCCGCACTGAGGCTGCACTGTAGGAAGAGGTTGATGCGGATAACATATTCCGATAAGCCGATACTGGGACACATCCATCTGTGGTTAAGTTGCAAGGAAAAAAGTTTTTCAGCAAATTCTGTGCTTGTATCGTTGGGTGAAGTTGTATTTAATGGCTCTATTTTGAGAAACCAGGTCAATGCGTCTTCTGCTGCGAGAACATCCGTCATCCCCAACCTGAAATACAACCTCTGTTTCCTCCAGGTGAGCATCGTTACCCAACACCAAGCCATGTCAGGGCATGCCACATGCATTTGTCAAAAATTGCTCAAGCAATGGCTGGTTATTATTTATGGTATCTTGTTATAGAGCCTCATTGCCGATGCTCGCTCCGGGCACCTGCATGCATTTTCATCTCACGCGCTCCTCTCCCGCCCTTTCATCAGGCGTCGTTAGCATCAGGTTGTGACCGATGTTCCCGAAATCTTGCTGCACATTCGTCTTGGAGGTGTTTTTTCTTTTTTTATACTTCAATAAAACAGGAGCCGGGAGGAGGGGGAGATGAGGGGAGAAGGTTGGGGTGGTGATTGCCACCTGCCACTTCATTCAACTGCATTTTAATCTGGGGTGTCTGGAGGAATCTCGTTCCGCAAATGACTCCAGCGGAGGAGCGGCGGCGCAGGAGGAAGGGAGTCGAGATTTGAGCTGTGATACCTCGTAACAAATCACCTGGATATGAACTATTCGCTTTCTAATGGGAATCCATATTCATCTTCCTCTCCCAAAGCTCTCCTGTGGGATGCAGATGTGTGGCTGCTTTTATATCTTCTCCTTATCCACTTCCCCATCCTTGTACCCTAATCAAAACCCCCACATATTTTAAGGCCCTACACCATCCTCTTACTCATATTGAATTTCTATTGCTTCACCACTGAGTTTATGGACCATCTTTGGGATTATTAATGACACGGCACAGAGTTACACATATGAATATGGAGATCAGCCATATTGTGCTCACACTCTCCTATATAACAGGATTGATCTAAATCTCTAATGTCTTCTGTGACTGATGGCACCACCTTTCTGCTCCACACGCTTTTCTTAATAATGTGCCGTCCTTGCTGCCATTATCTGTGTATTTAAAACCCGAGACCCCCTAAAAAGCAGCTGTGAATGATAACTGTCCTCCACACAAACTACTGCTGCTACTTCAATTCAATCTGTGGCACAGATAAAGGGGTCAACTTCATGCTACAAAGGATCAAATTGAAGCCATAACAGGTTTAGTTCTGGTGGTCCTTTTTCAATGTACACAATTTGCGTTTTATTCAGGCATCTTGAAGGGCACCTTCATGCACGTTGTTGCTGTTTCTGGAGCGCGCTGCTATATGCGTGCGATGCCCAGACAAGATATGTAGGATGAATTATTACAGTAAGGGGATTTTATTTATTAACTGGCTTGTAGAAGTTGGGAGTGCGCCAACTGTTGCTGCTCCATTCAGGGGCAGATCATCTGTATAGTCAAGGGCAGATAAATACTGTACGGCTGTATTCACGGTTACAGATAATATACAGTCACACGGTCTGAATCTACATTAGCAGAGAATTAAGATTGTTGGTGAACAGCCAGCTCATGAGGCCCGACAAAGACACCATATCTGCTGGGAACTCACATTCATATCACGCAGTAAAAATGATAATTTGTCAGACTGGAGTTAAGTTAGGTGTGCTGCACTGATTTTCTGCTTGAAAATACATTTACTTATCTTGGTAAGTACTACCCAGCCTGTGAAAAAAGTTAAATAGAGTGCTTTTTTGCTCTGAAGGAGTTTTGGCAAGTTAAGAAAATATTCCTGATCATGCTGTCAGCAACCCTTAAAGGCCCCCTCCGTGCAATTTCTTATGTAAATGTCCCCTAAAATGTTTGACCTTGACTTGACGAGTCACCCAAATGCAGGTAGTGGTGGTGGGTGGAGCACAAGGACTGATCCAGAATTTTTTTGTAAGAAAAAATTAAAAAAGCAATGTAAAAAAAAGTATTTATTAAATCAGAAAACACATCTGGAGAAGAACTTCAAGTGCAGCCTTACCAAGCACAAGTATGAAACAAACTCTTTGGCAGGAGACACATGTTTCACATAAACCTCTGCCTGCATCATGAATGAAATCATTCACAAACTTACCAATATTTAATGCATGTTACTGGAGGATACCACTAGAGAGCACACCAGAGTACTCCGACTATATGTGGGCGGTACAACTGTCAATCATTTTTCACTTTGGCCAATCATGGACTTACAATCATCTGTCAGTTCAAAACTTATTTCACCAATACGCTGCCTGAACACCCTGGTAATCACATTTTGATTTAACCAAACATCTTCATCACATAGGACAAGGAGGAGGGTTGCAGGAAAAGCTCATGTTAGGCTAAATGCTGTTCTGATCTTTGTAAATTATGTTAATATGTCACTTCATTAAGTTTTATTATTCTTTCAAGCAAGAATGTTGTTGTGAAGTCATAAGATGTTGCTATTTTATCAAAATAACATCTGTTTGCAAATTTGGTCAGACTTTTTCTGAGCCGGTGGGAGTTGGTTACCCGATAATGCACTTACTCAGTTAGCTAGTTAGCCTCTGTGCTAACATAACTTGCTGTTGTTTTCAAGTGTGAGCTCCCTGGCAAGCCAACTGTATGACTGACCAGCAACGTTACATATTCTGTTGCTGCTCAGGTACATCTTTGATATTATTGTATTTGTATAATGAGAAGCATGACGGAGACATTAAATGGTGCCATAAACAGTCAAGCAAGCCGCTCACAAAACAGAGTCGAGGGTTTGAAGCAGCCAGACAATAAAGTGTAGTTGAGGATATTAACAAGCTTACAGTGAAAATTTCAACAATGTTTAATGTTAGCCTAGTAAGTGCTCTTCCTGTCAAACCGCCTCCTCAACCTGTCCTCAAAATGACCGGCCGATCATCTCATTGGGAGTAGATAGAGACAACCAGCTTGCACAGGTTAATGTTATCTGAATGTCAAAGCTTTTAAAAAGTCCAGCCAACTTTCAAAACAGGCGTTATTTTGATAAAAGGACCACATCTTGTGATTCTACACAGTTGCTTTCTCACTTGCAAAAATAATAAAAGCTATCAAAGCGGCATATTAACATCATTTACAGCAAAAATCAGAACAGCATTTAGCCCAGCAAGTACTTTTTCTGTCAATCCATCTCCTAGTCGTAGGTGAGGAAGGTGATTGGTTAAATCAAAATGTAACTGACAGGTTGTTTGGGCGGCTTATTGGTTATTGGTTGATTGTACGTCGATGACTGGCCACGGTAAAAAATGATTGACAGTTGTCCCTCCCACTAAAAGTTCCCAACCTGCAGATGTACATGCTAATGCACACAAATGGAGCACTGCACAGTCGTGCATTTTGCAGCTGCAAGATCTAATTTTGTAAGTATTCCAAGTTACGTCACTTGATTTTCATCAGCACCTGATCTTCATGTGTTTTTGTGACTACTATGTGCACATTTGTGATTTCACCAGAGACTTGAAACTTGAGGCCAAAGCTAAAACCCACAGACCAAACTACGAGTTCATGTAGTTTGCACTAAATGTTCTCTCTCAGACACCCCAGAATGCCACAGAAGTACTCAGTGTTGATAGTCTGACCCTGCTGGAGGAATTTAGGGTGCACAGCCCCAAGAATGCCAAAAAAAACCCAAAAAACCTCCACGTCTTTAGTTGCGTTCGTGACCTGAGGTGCCTTTTTCTGTCTTGACTGCTATTTGGTTTCTGGGTTGCAGCCGCAGACACAACTCTAATCATCGCTGATTATCCTCGACATGACGAAACTTTTGCACCAGTTCAGTAGAAAACCAGGTCATAACTCTTTGATTTTAATTAGATTTTTCATTGATTTTTAATTTAGAGCACATGGGAGTCTGTATGGAACAATATGTATCTCCAGTATGTCAACAGCATCTTAGCAACCACTGTAAACACCAAACATGACAGACCCACTAAGGTTATTATACCTACAATTATGTCATCTTTCAAAGGAACATTGCACAACAGGGAGTGCAATGACGGCAGATGTTATCAGAGGAATGACAACTTGAGGAGAGTCAGGAAATGAGAACGGACAGGACTGTGTTTATTCTGCATCTTCACTTTACGGCTTGTTGTTTATGACTTCTCCAGTGCACGTTGGTGCAGGTTTTACTTTCTTTTTTCATTGTTTATGGTTTTGTCTTGACTTTATTTGGGGGCAAATTGTTATTTTAACCAAGCATAACAGAGTCAGAGAGGTTTTGTTGAGCAAGTGCTGCCTCTATCTTCCTGACCTGCTCTGGTAATTAGTGTCATCTGCACATGCTTGTGGAGACCTCTGCAATATCAGCTGATAGTCATGTTTGTTCAGGGTTGTTGTCCCGGGTTAGGAAACAGCTCGGGGTAAACAAGAGGAAAGAGAGCGAATACACATGAGCTTGGCCTCTGAGCAAATGACATCAAATTGCTCCCTTTTCTTTCTCCATCTCTCTCCCTCTCTCTCTATATTGGTTTTACAGTAAAGTAAGTCTGCATCTAACCAACAATTTCTGGGGAAATGCTCGACTGCAGCAGATACAGCAGCTCGGAGTTTGAGATAAATGCGTGCTATTCAGCATACGAGCAAAGCCTTTCACTCAGGGGCTCTGCCGTGTTTTTATTTGCGAGCAGCAATTTCATCTCGTCGTCTTCGCACCAGTCTCGAGAATCCAATAAAGATGACTGACTACATTTTATCACCGCAGGATTTGTCTTTCAGGAAGATTTACAAGTCTGCTCCGATAATGTGGAAAAAAGCAGAAATATGAAGAACTATAAACCCGATATGATATGTGTTTTACTCAAACTTGTGAGAGGCTGCTGAAAACTGTAATTCACCAGCACTGTTACTGCTGAATAAAAGAATTAGACAGCTGATTTTTATTACTGCACATGATTTGTTTTGCACTGTGCCTAAGAGGCTGTTTTTTTTTCCTCCTTTTTTGTGCATGCTTGAGATGCTGCTATCTAATTCAAACCAACGGGTTGGCAGTGGCTCCTTGGCCCTGTGACTCAGGAAAAGCCTGTTTCACCCTCGACCTTTGTCATTATCCACCAACAACATTGCGGGGCAGACAATCAAGGGATCAAGGCCGGCCAGGAGAAATCCTGTCCCCAGACATAAAAAAGGATGCGTGCCGTGATCTCTCCCCCTCGTTGCCAGGAATTCAATTTCACTCAGCTAACATCTGCCAGAGATAAGTGAAACATAAACAATGTCATTCACAGAGGGAGAGAAAGCGAGAGCTCAGGGCTTTTTCCTGGAGAGACAGCAGCACTGACACATCCCTTAATTACAACCATGACATTTGTGCCCAACATTCTTCTTCTCTGTATTTTTTTATGAATCCTGAAAAAAAAAGAAAAAGAAATAAAAACAGGAGAGGAATCTTTGGTTGGAATGAGAAAAAGACTTTGCCAGTCAAAGGGGTCGTTTTCAATAGTAATGAGAAAAAAAAACACGTATTCAAATTCATCATGGTAAATTTAATAGATGCAGACCATCATAGCGGAGCAAGGATGTTTTCTCTATAATCTTGTTTCAGCAAGTCCTCAGAAAAATATAAGTCTCTCTAAACAAAGACATTCAATTTCCTGTTAAAATTCAGGTGTCAAGGCTACACAAGGCCACAAACCCCCACTGTCACCTGATACAAAGCCCTGCACCCTTGGGTCAATGTCGGTGTCGTGCTTTCTTCTATACCGCTGAAGCCTCAATTGAAGGCTCCATTATGGTTGAGATGACGCAGACATGCCGAGTCCTGGTGTAACCCCATGAGACCTGACTCATTCTGTCTCCAGTAAACATGCAATTTGAAAACCCTGTTGTTTACATTCAGCGCCTCAGAGATAGTGGCACTAACCCGCTGCAGTGTACAGTAAACTGTGTATCCATGCTGTTATATACACATCTTGAAATTGTGGGGGCAGTCTGTGTGCTTCTGTATGTGCACTGAATACAGAAAACACTTAAATGATTCGATCTGAGCACAAGGGCTTTTCTGACTGTGGAAAATATGTTTGAATGGATCACAACTGTTTTCCCCATTATCCACTTTGATAAATGTCACTCATTTTTTCCCTCTGGCACACATTCGCAAACAAGAGCAAAACATTTGATCCAGATTTCCCACATAAAGCAGTTTAGTTGTGCTCAGTCATTCTTAAGTGTTCTTCAAATTTAGGGACTGTACACAGTTTACTCGGGATGGGAGGAGGGGTGAATGAAATTTCATTTTAGAGAGCAAGCCTCTTCAACATTTTCTTTGGA
>JAQFJA010000013.1:17056619-17068376 GCA_029874485.1 Naso brachycentron | reverse complement strand
CATCAGCAACTTCATAGTGTCTGTTTTAATTATCTGCTTAAAATGTGACTTCTTTCAAACCAACAGTGAAGCAAGTGTCACATCTGTTACTTCAGTATAAACAGTAGAATGTACTTACAGTTTTACATTTTACACACACTATTGCAATATTTCCTCCTGTTTGTTTGATTAAAGACTGCAGCAAGCAGTTGTTTGAGAACTTTACTGAACATTTTTAAACATGAAACTAAATGTGTGTGAGCTGCTTTTAAATAATTACATTTAGGAGGAACCAATGAGAGCTGAGAATCACAGACAGGAAGTGAGATGAACATGCTGGTTTGTTGATGCGTAGAGATTTTTCAGTTTAGAAAAACCAACCGAAACAACCTTCATTCACTGAACAACGTGTGTTTATTGGTGATTTCTGTGTTACAGTCAGAATGTCAGTATGAGTGACAGAAGAAACAGCGTGACGTCCAACCGGCTGTGCGTCGACCCTCCGCCTGCTTCCATCTTTACACAAGTTCATCAAATGTAAACTTAATATTTGGCTGCATGAGCTCATCCGGTATGTGACTGTGTCGAAGCTCTGCTCAGCTTCGACTCAGCACTTCAATCATTTCACACACTTGCCCCTGCCTCTGTAAAAATTCACTATGCTCTCCCTTAACTGCCCAACTGGAAAAATTCATGATTTGAAGTTACTTTTGAATTCATAATCACTACAGGATTTTCACGCACTTGTTCTCTTTTGCTGTGAGTGTGGTGGAGGCAATACGCATGCTTGTATTAAAGACATATAAAACTCTTCCACCGTGTATTTGAGCCCCCCCCATCTCAAAATAAAATACTTTGACCTCCCCAGCACACAAAATGAAATCTAAATGCACTTCCCCCTTTTTCAACCAGACCCCCCAAATAAATAACAAATGCAGGATTTAAAACCACTGAAACTGCCAGGTGTGACAGCTGAATATGTAGGCCTACATTTTTAACAGGGAAGCTGGCAATAAAAATTTCATGTCTGTAGTCATGTTTCCATAAAATATGTCATCAGAGGAGCAGTTTGGACCTTTAGGTGACAGTTTTTACCCTGATGGACATGAAAAAGAAGGTGAAGGAGTGTGTTAGAAAATATCTTTTTGATTAAAACTCAAAGCAGTGCAGAGCCCAGGAGGTGACATGGAAGGTCTTTACTTTTAAAACACAGTGGCATTTTATAAATTGCATGCAGGTTTTAATAAGATGTGCACACGAAATATGAATAAAACGTGCGTGCGAAATGGAAAATGCATGTGCGTTTGGAAAAAAAAAAAATCACATCCATGTCACCTCCTCGGCTCACTAAAGCAGCAAGAAGCTTGTGGATAAAAACTGGAAGAGAAAAGAAAACTACACCTCCCAAGATGCACCTTGGGTAAATTCTGTAAGTACAGTGTTATCTTTTGTTCATAACGTAAATATCAAAGCTTTTCAATTTACTTACACTGTGATTCACACCTGACTGGCATCACCATGGTAACATACGCTGAGGTGCGTGGGTAATGTAGGAACTAGGGCCGTCTGCCAAACGGACAAACAAAAAACAACCAGAATTCTCAGAAATGGACCTGAAAGAATTCAGACTTTTCAAACTGGTCAGAACGTAAATCTGTACGATCGTTTCACTGATGAAGTTTTGAGTGTTCGGCCACACTGACGAGATCGATTACAGAGACATGAAGCACACGAGATGAGGCAGACACACTCAGGAACCAACAGAGTCTGTATGAGAACAACCAACACACACACACACACGCACACACACACACACACACACACACACACACACAGGGAAAAGTATACATCTCAGTCATGTTACGGCTTGTCGTTCCTCCCGCCTCCTGACCTCTACATGACCTCTGCATGTCACTGAAATGCCTCGTCCTCAGAGGTCAAAGGTCAGTCTACTGTCTCTGTTGACTACTGTGTCGTCTCTATGGTAACCAGGTCGCGGCAGGGTTGTCTGTCTGCTCCTGAGAGCTGTCTCCTCTCGCTGCTGCCCCCTAATGGGAATTCTATGTAAATGCAGGTCTCCTCTTTCCTCTCTGATTGGCTTCAGTGTCAGGTTCCTGTCCTCTGGTTGGCCAGCCAGCAGGGCACCTCTCCACACCTGGAGACACATACAAGAACCAGCAGGTCTGTGATTTGATGCTCTGGATTTTGAGAGTTTAACTGGATCAGTTTAATTTAAAGTAAACAAGAAGATCTGGTTTTATCTCTTCTACTCCAGAAAATGATGGTGGAAGAAAGACGCACTCATATTCTTAATCCAAACTGTTAAAGTTTTAAGATTCTGTTGAGCAGCTTGGACATGCATTGTCGTGTGTGTCAGTGTGTGTGTGTACCTCTCTCTGAGTGTCGGCTGACTGCTCAGGAAGCTCAGCTGCTGCTCCAGACGACAAACTCTAAAGGCCAGATAGCAGGAGGACAGGACCAACAGGAAGACACTGAGACAAACACACACACATACACACACACAGACAGAGAGACACTGAAATTACATTGAAAACAAAGCACATTTCTGCCACTAGATGTTGCTGTAGAGCAGCAGCATTTGCCACGTCTCTCTTCAAGAGAAGCAGCCATTACATTAAACCAAAGTAGTTAATATTAACACAAGGTCCCCCATTGTGCAGTGTGCCAACAGTGTGAAAGTGGGCATGGTCATGTCGTGTGAATGGGTTAAAACAGATGGATTTTGTGTCACATGATATTTGTTTGATGTAAGTTTGAACTTTGAATTCATGGTTTCATCTATAGGACCATTTAAATGTCCGTTGATGTCCGTTGTGAAGCGAAGTGGGAAGCAGTGGTTCATAGATCTCAGGAGAGTGTGTTGCTGAGGCAGAGACAGGTCTGGAACAAAGTTAATTTTCTCCTGATTTGTGACTCTGGGAAATGCCATTTTTGTATCAGAATGTTCAGAAGAACATTCATCTTGTAAAAACTGGTCATAATCTGTGATCACCTTCATTTCTCCTATAAGAATGAATGGACTTATGGTGCCTTTAAATGGGCTCGTATTTACCATGTTCATGAGAAGAGGCCGAATGAAGCCCCCCTCTAGTTGTATTCACGATGTTGTACGTCGAAATTATCAGAAAGCTCTGAGTGCATGAGTTGTGACGTGCTTGCTGACGTTTCCAGATATGGCGGAGCCCGTACACGACCAAAAGTAAGTGTAGACAAGTTGTTATTCTAGATATAAATCGTCACCCTCGTCGTCTCGTCTCTTATTCCTCCGTGTGGAGTTTAAACACAAAGTAATAATGCAAAATTTCCACATAGAAAGCCAGAAGGGCGACAAGCGATCTTTTGGCGTCCATATTACCGTTGCCTAGCAACGCTGTTCTTATGCGATTGCCACTTGAATGCCAAGCCTTTCCTGTACACGAAGTCACGACACAATTTCACAATTTCACAAGTTATGAGGGTGACATAAAGACTACTTCCTGTCCCCTAAAAGGGCAGGGCATTGCAAAACCCATGTGACATTGATACAGGAAATGACCGGTCAGTGGGAATTCTTGCTTTCTATTAACCGTCTCTGATTAAAGTCCTCAAGCCACCAGAGTCCACTGACAAAAACTGTAATTTAGATTTGCTGTTAGACCCACCGTATGTTTGTAACATATTCAGCTTATGAATGAGTCATTTTTACTTTGAATCAATTTTAGTTTTGCTGAACTGTTCCTTTAAAAGTTATCCCAGTGCTGCTCATACTGAACATGAACCAGCAGGTGGCAGCACAGACCAACAAGTTCTAAGACAGTGCTGTAAAATCCAGAAGACTTTAAACACACCTCACTTATTACAATTACTGAAACTGAAGCTGACATTAAAACTCAGTTAGTCTTCCACTGCAAACCAACAGTTCTGAGAATTTCTGGGTCATTTCCGTTTGTGTTTCAACAGCCGTCACCTCATTTAATGCGTTTCACTTTTTGTGGAGCCTCTTTTTTTCCCATCCAAAACTAAAAGTAAAATAAAGCAACCTTTCAGCGGATCCATGGTTTTTTGAACTTTGACTGTTTTGCAAAGTTTTCTGAGGTTTTCTGTTTTCTGTTTTATTTTGGAGGGTTCTGAGCATGTTTCCTGTGGTACTCACAGCAAGATGAAGAGTTTCAGCAGCTGGTACTCCATGTGACCCAGTTCAGGTACTGGTTCTGTCAGCAGGATCTTCTCTGTTTCCAAACTGCTGTCTACACACACACACACAGACCAACTCTGCATCTCTGTCTGTAACTCGGGATTCCCTGTGACTGTGTGTTGATTGACAGGTGGGCGGGCCTACCAGTGAGCGTGTGCGTGCTGAAGGGCGTGTCTGTGGTGAGGACGGGGGAGGAGTTTCCCAGCAGATCTGGGAGCGACGAGGAGACAGCGGGGAGTGATGGCTTCCTCCTCCACTTCAACACCTCTGGATACTCGTCCTGACGGAAAGACAAAGAGGAGAGACAGGAAGAAGACAACCTTTCATTCAAAGAATCTGAAGCTTTCTGCAGAAAGACGAGAACCTTCTGACTGCGGTGTGACGCTCAGTCAGGATATCAGGGAGAAATGATGTACAGTGTGGTGAGAGGATGACTGAGTGTGTTCAACTTGATGTTTGTGAGGAGCCAATGAGCTTTGAGCTGAGAGTCACAGACAGGAAGTCAGGCACTAATGAGTCAGGTAAGTCAGGTTTTGATCACAGATTTCTGACTGATGATGAGACAAATGCTGCGTTCCAAATCGCATACTACTATACTATATAGTAAGCAAAAAAAAAAAGGAATCAGTATGTCCCAATACATAGTATGTCAAATGCAGTATGCCAAAAATACCAGGATGTCCTACTACTTCCGGTCGGATTTTGCAGTATACAAACCAGCATGCTTTTCTAGATATTCTTACCCATAATCCTCTGCACACCAGATGTGTGTCACAGCATGTCGCACGATTATAAACAAAGCTGAGAGCGCAAACATTTGACAGCTCATTGACAGATGATAGTACGTTTGACAGCTCGAAGCCACGATGATAACAGATGACAGCGCATTCAAGTGTAAGTACTACACTAATGTATTGCGACTCGCGTGTACAATGAATTTATCATTTTTATATAATTGCTGCACGAAGTTCAGTTGATAATCGCCGACAAATGTCAACTTATATTTGTATATACTTTTATATTTATATAATTACCGCTTGGCTTATTTATGATTTTAATTAACATTTCGCATTATAGCAGCAACGGATATAGTGACAAGAGGGTCAAAGTTAAGGGCACACTTTTATGACAAAGTAGTATGTCCCAATTGTGTGCATACTACATGCAACAGTACATACTTGGTAAGGGCAGCCATAGTATGTACTGGTAGTACAAGGACACAGTATTTGGAATGCAGCATCAGTGTCGCTTGCAGACACTATGGTTGGCAGAGGCGAGTCAGAGCACAAGGCTTGAACAGCTAATCAGCTCCTACCGATGTTACCTGTTGCTAAGAAGTGCAGCGTAGACCGACCAATCAGGACAGAGAGTACGGAAAGTGTCACTGACTGGGCGAATAGACGGATCTTGTGATACTCTCAGACCACGTTTAGCTGTCTATGGGTATTATGATATGTTTTCCAAACAGAAACAAGTAAGTTATTGATATTTTAAATTTACCTATTGCAGCTTTAACACCTAAATTCTGGTTTGTTGAACCCCTAAAATAACAAAGAGTAAAATAATTATTGTTTTTATGGGGATTTCTTCAACAGATCACTTCTTAGCAACCAAAAGAGACTCCACAAAGGCTTGGAGTATAGTCCATATTTAATACAGTTATTTATTTGATGTTTGTGCTTTTGGTTGCCTTTAACAAACACAATTGATGGTTTAGTGAGTGTTGTGTGAGTTAACAGGGGTTTTCTCAAAATAAGTTACTCCATCAAGTAGAGTGACGCAGGAATGAGTCCTAAAACGTGGAAATGAGTTAGCATTGTTAAACTTCCTGTTCCCCCATCCTGAAGTCAATGAGAATTTTGAACAAATGTTTGGTGAGATGCCTTGAATAAGGCCTGTGGTTAGCCCAAGCATTCATGAGGCTTCCAGAGACTTTCATGTTTTTGACCTAAAATTTAAGTTCAGGCAAAAACCCATGTAAGATTTTGGAAACTTCCACCTGTCTCTTTGAGGTTAGGGAGAGGATTAGGTTCAAGGGAAACACATATCGACAGGGAAAACAGACTCTGGCACAACACATGACTGTTTTAAGAGCAGAATGAACACTGCAGACAGTTTGGCAACTGAGATTCCAGCTAAAAATAGTGATGGAAATATTGCAATAACAAAATTGTTAATGGTAAGCAAGCAGTGCTTAACGAGAGACTGCATTTAGCTACAGAAATTTCAAACTAAAGCTAGATGTGCTGTCAATACTTGAGCCTGTATAATGTGTTAATCAGTTAGTTCAAAGGTGCTGGTAGGCAGATTTTGCTCCTTCTGGACTGAGTCAAGCTAACAGCTTCTGCTTTAGCCTTTATGCTAAGCTAACAAGTAGCTGTTCCTAGCTACATATGTGTAATAAGTATATATCTGCTCATCCAACTTTTGTCAGAATTCAAAATTTTAGAGAACAGAATGAAGAGATGAAGAAAAATACCAGCACATATTCTTGGACTTGACTTGAAAACATTACATTGAACTCTGGCTCCATCTCTCCATCTCCGTTGAGTTTTCATCTCCTGCAGTTGCAGACTCCCTCTGACTCTCTCTGACCCGCCCTGCTCAGCTCATATGGTTCCAGGCTGTGCTGAGCACACCCAGCCCAGCCTGTGGATAACCCTACTACCTCACCCCCCACACCCCCCACACCCCCCGGGACCGACTTACATCCTTCCTCCTCTGTCCGCACTCTTTACCATTCTCCTCGTATCTTCGCTCAGCTTCACTTCCCTCCACCATCTGCTAGCCCAAATCCCTAGCCGCCTCCCCCCCTTTAAATCTCCCAGCCTCCTTCCTTCTCCATGCTTGTATCTCAGTGGCAGGAAACAGCACCTGCCTCTTTACCTCACTTCCTGTTATCAAATCGTTTTTTCCCCTCCTGTGTCTGATTCTTCTGCCTGTGTTTTTCTGCATGGCCTTACGTGTGCTGGAAAATGTGGCGGACTTGCCATTTTCTTTCTGGCTTTGTTCCCGGCTCCCACAGTTGAGATTTTATTTTCAATGACAGTTATGCCTTGACACTTAATCTGCTCTCACAGACAACCTTGGCAGCAGTTTCTCCCTGACCCAAAGACACCCCATGAGCAAGTTCCTGGCATAAATCACACCTTTCCCCCCCTGTTGAAATCTTATCAATTCATCCATAACATCCTTTGGGGGGCTGTCATCTTTACAGCAGCATAAACAAGCCAGCATGTCAGTTTGACCTCTTCCTTGGGACAGAAAATATGGATGTTGTACAACCAGCATAAAAGATGTTAGGCTACATTAACTTCAATTGCCACATTCTTCTGTCACAACCCATTTCCCTGCGATTCTTGCCATTACACAGCTTAGGAAATATTCTTATTGTTTATTGCAGCAGTGACTCTATTGAGTTAGGTAACTCAAAACAGGATGTTTCGCTGTGCAATTACCGCTCACAAGGAATGATGGAGAAACAAACAGAAGCTGAAGTCACAAGGAACAGCCACTTCTGTTTTTCGCCGGGTGGATGTCCATTGTTTTCAACTCTCTAGTTATTCTTTGTTCAACCTGCTTCCTGTACTATCATTAGGCCCATACAGTCAGCCAGCCCATGTGCAGGCCATCCTCCATCTTGTGCGGCCTATTTTTTGGTCACAATAGTCTTCCCACGCAGGGGTTGTGCTCATGCACCGCAGATCTCATCTGACACACCTTCTCCAACAAATCACGGCTACGCAATTTTATTTTGTAAGAGCAAATACAAAAGAAACATATTACCTCCCTAGTGACAGTTTAATTGAACATATAGCAACTAAAGCATGATTTAGATTTCCATGGTTATGATTTGGCACTTACAGCGCTTTGTTAAGGGTGGACTGTCCTCCCAAAAATGTTATTTGTCATTAGAAAGGTGATTTCACATTTCTTGACTGAAGAGGGGGATGTCTTTACATTTCCCTCAACTAAGCTGGAACATAAAATGAAAAAAGGACCTCTTGAAAATTTAATTAAAATCACGGCCTTTCTATGACACCCCTCCCAAAAAAAAAAAAAAACCCAACAAACAACAACAACGAACAAAACAAAATTGTATTTGTTGCTTCACCCTGTAGTATTAGCTGGATTTGCTGTAGTCTTTAGGCTCACCTGATGAGTGCAAGTCCAATATGCACTACTTTTTATTTTACTCAGCTTTATGCACTATATTTTATTTTACTCAGCTTTGGCCTCTTAGGGTAAAACTCTTGCTGTTGGTTGCTAAATGTTTATTTTATTTATTTGTTTTGTTTATTTATTTGATTGGGATGGAACATATAAATGAACATCAGTAGCTGATGTGAACATTCTGGAGTTGGTAAACATGCTAATCTACATCCGTTGTCCCATGGCAGGTAGCAGACAGAC
Source organism: Naso brachycentron (assembly GCA_029874485.1). Taxonomy (NCBI): domain Eukaryota; kingdom Metazoa; phylum Chordata; class Actinopteri; order Acanthuriformes; family Acanthuridae; genus Naso; species Naso brachycentron. The sequence continues at coordinate 17,059,789 of JAQFJA010000013.1, read as the reverse complement.
ATAATGTGCAAATACACAACAGAGGAAGATGTGCAAAAAACCCCAGAACAAAACAAATAAACACACAAACAAACAAACAAAACACCAAACAAACAAACAACAAAAACAGTAGCAACAACAATACATTAAAACATATACATCAAAGTAAAACATATTTTCAAAAATGTAGATAATGTACACAAGTACACAATGTTTCAGATACATAGATATGTGCTGTACACAGATGCTATCAAAGTGATCACAGTACTGACCTGCTTTAAGCCATTTTTTAACGTGAGTCTTAAAGGTGGAATATGTACGGCATTCACATATTGCAGGTGGTAAGGGTTAGGGTTCACTCTCTAGTTTCTTACTTTGTCTCTTTAATGTTCTGTGCTGGACAGGTATACTTAAAGTAAAGTTAAAGTGCCTCTGTTACGCTAAAGAAAAGATAAAATAATATTATGCCCATGAATGGGGAATTAACAAAAAAAGTGGAAACACTTCAGTAGATCATGTGTCATCCTTTAACAGGGCAGCAGTAAATCATCTCTGTCACTGTGGTCGGTCATGTGGTCTCTTGCTGATTTGTTAGCAGATCATCTCAGGCTACAGTTTCTCTGAGCATGAGAGATCACTTCAGTAATCTCATTATCTCTCTGGTTTTGAATGAGTTTAAAAGTTAGTTTAGAGACTTTTCAGCCTGTAAATTTAAAATGCTTGCTGCTCTTTGCAGTGTTCAGTCCTCTCCTCAAAAAATGTATTATATTACTGATTACTTGTTGCTTTTTTTTACTTTAGATGTTTCAGGAGGTTTGAGGTTCTATTTTTGGCAGTGGAAAGAGTCTTAGTACCTCCTGGACACAGTTTACATTTGACTTTTTATATTTCTTATTGTCTTTTTTCTTGCAAAGTTTAATATAGAGGGCATATTTCCAGCCGTTAAAAGTCCAAATTTCCGTCTCCAACTCCATTTTCCTCAGTAAGACTGAAATGTTGCAAGCTGCGGCTGATTGTTTAGTCCCATAAGACTTTGCCGCATGTTGCAACTAATACAAAATGATTTAAATTATCAATAAAAACCAGAAGCAAGAAACCAAACTGTAACGATTTGTTTTATTTTGGAGAAAGTGATGATGTTACTGGAGTGTTATTAGTAGTTTGTTACACTACTCGTTACTGGAAAAATATTACAGTAATGCTGTTACAATAATGCATTATGACTGAACACTGCTCTTAGTTTTTTGGCAGTGGATATTTATTTGTTTTTATCCTCAATAAAAGCCAAACACAAACTTTGCCTCCACTGAATGGACTATAGCCTATATATATCACCCTTTGCAGTTCTTCTGACGTTTTTTATTTTGTACTTTATGTTTGTATGTGTATTTTTAACATTTTGCAGCACAAGCTATTTCCAGTAACAGTTTTCTGGCAAAAAAGGGGCACTAAATAGACTTTTCCTTTGTTATTCATACTATCACTCCAGTCATAAAAACCAACTTCATCGATACACTGAATAACTGTGAATCGATCTCCACCCACTGATTTAAAAGGCTGTGTGAAAGTGTTAATTGAACATCTCAGGGCTGGAGGCTGAACTCATTGATCCTATACAATGTTTTCACTGGGCCCAGATAAAGAATATTGATAGACTGAGTATGGATTTACTATGTTAGACTTCACATGGATGTTGTGTTTCTTGTCACTGCAGATTGGATCATAGAAGTCATGTATGAGTGAATATTGCTTTGTTTGGCTTTTTCAACATTATAAAGTTTAGTTGAAGAGGCTGCAGACGCTTGTTTATGCAAATATGATCATGAGAAACCCAACCAGCGTCAGAACTCCATGATTAATGGGCTTCAAGACTGATTGATTCGTCTGAGACCTCCATGACAGACAAAATGTTTCATTATATCAATCAATAGGAGTGTCTGGCTTGACAGCGCAGTTTCATTATGAGTAAGGAGTTAATCTAACATTTCATCTACAGTGTGTGATGAGGGTTATTAGGAAAGAGGGTTCAAGGATCAAAGCAGCTCTCAGAAGTCGTCCTCTCCGATGTCGCTGTTGCTTTGCCAGGAAACCAAACAGTGTGGCGATAACAGGAAATGATTTCATCGCCTCTGTCCTTTAACTTACAACAGGAGCTGAAGTGCTGCACTGCAGGCAATATGTGAGAGAAACAGAAATTATATTGATGCACTTATTTATTTAAAAACTAGACTTGCAAGCAGGTACACAAGGGTACCAGCAGCAGTGATGGAGGGAGTATTTAGATCCATACTTTTGTACTTTTTAGATCCAGAAGTACAAAATTATCACCTAAAATTGTAAAAAATATCAAATGAAAAAAAAAAAGTTCAAACTACTTTATGAACAAGAGTGGATTAGTTGAGAAATTCCGAACCAAAGGCTCAGGCCTCCTCAGAAGAGTCAAGATTAATCTACGGGGTTGTGACAAACAAAAAAAAAGTGATATGTTTTTTTGAATAATGCTCTACTTTACTTATGACTCATTGCTGAAGGAAATCGATTACACTGCTCGTTACATTACTTTTGTATTATTCCATAACATCACCAGAGATGCACTGTCATGTAATTGCCCATTAACTATATAAAGTTAAGGCCTGCATATGCTCACATCAGCACAAATCCTTATTCCAAAAAGGAGGACAAAGGACCAACACAAGATCTCTCTTATGCTCTGTAATACCTCAAAGCTGACAGCAAAGTTGTGACAATAGTGAAGTTGAAGAACTCAAAGTAATGAAAGTAACTACATAGTTGTTTGATTAGTAACTGTAACGTGATTACTGAATCAGCAGGGGTAATGCCTTATTTTACTGCATTGCAATCTGAATACAATAATCAGATTACTTGAGTTACACCCAACAATGGTTGTGACACTGGATACATGTTAATTTATAACTTTCCTCCCCATTCTTTGATTTTTTGTGACATTTTGGATAAATTAACCTCAGTTATCTGCACTGACTGCATTACTATTGTCACAGGTAATTTTACATGCTGCACGTGTGGAATCACAGTGTATGTGTCTGCATATGATGTGATGAGATGTGTATTTTTTTAGAATGCTGTATATTTATTGTTGTTGCCCAGGGACTGCTGACAGATAACAATTACGATAACTGCTATAATCTGTTGCAAAGCATCTTTCCTCTATG
>JAQFJA010000013.1:17034721-17046322 GCA_029874485.1 Naso brachycentron | reverse complement strand
CATCAATCATCAGCATGTTAGCATCGTCATTGTAAGCCATTGGTTGCTCCTCCAAAATGAAGTCAAAACATCTGGTTTGTCCACTGGTGCCTGTCCCATCAGAACATTTCTGACATTTAAAATTTCAATAACGAGGGGTATTTTTGATCTGCTAGAGCCAGACACTCCTCTCAAAACAAACATGCTGCTGGCTCGCCAATAGTGCGAGGGGAAAGGTAAGGGTTAAAAAGTTTGTAGTTTTTCCTGGAACCAGTAACGTCACTGGATTCAAAGACTTTGAAGCTGCATCCCAGAGACACAGAGAACATTGAAAAAATTTTGTTGAGTTTCACAATATATCCTTTATTTGGATAGATTTAGATAAGGTCAAAAATCAGGTCAGTTGCCCTTTAAAGCAACGTTGTGCATACATATGAAAACTTCTAGCAAGGCTGCCGACTCTCATTCTTGTGGTGTATAAGATAACTTTTGTATGTATTTGAGCATCATGGTGTCATGCATTGTTCTGCATTTCTTATGGCTTCAATTGATCTCATCTGCCTTCCACTCAGCCGGCAGCCTAGACATGCAGTGGAAAGTTTTCACAGTAATGAATGATGAAGTTGGCCTTCATCCTTTAAAAACTGCATCGTCTGCCAGCGGCATCGACTGCACCTTCTGTTTAATCAGCTCTTTTGTGACAAAGGTCATCAAGAAACAGGAATCACCAAAACCTGAACCACCAATATTATCCCATTTGTGATCAGAAAGGCCCACCCAAAACATTTTGCCTTGGATTTTTGCAAACATAGCCATTAACCTTTTCAAAAATTGAATCTGTACTTGACAAACTGAGGCCGGGCATAATGTGCTTCATCCTTCAGCATGGATTAAGAAAAGCAGAGCCCCTCATCAAGCAAGATGAAAAATCAGAGATAGCGTAGTGAGACAGTCTGAGGTAAACTGTATCTGGGTCAGGTCCAGTCTGCAAGACAGTCGGTGCTTATTATTGAACACTGCCATCGCCTTCCTCTGTCTCCCTCGCTCTCCTGCCTCTCGAGTTCATCCAGCAGATCCTCTCTCGTATTGACCGCATGCATTACGAGGCTTGGGGAACATGGCTACCAAAGTCCCTCATTAGAAGTTTGGGTTTCTCTGAACATTATGGGAGGAGGTGGAGTATTGATCGCTGCAAGATAGCTAACTGGAAAACACTTCCCATCGGAGACGACTGAAGCTCATTTGGGAGGGATGCTGCTGGCAAGCTTGAGACTATTCCACATCTGGTTATTGGACCCGGGGCGGTAGTGAGTACAGTATGTTTCTCCTGCAATCAGGAAACACAGGGAAATCTATATGTGGTAATTACAAATTCATGCCACCACTGTGAAATTGAACACTTGGCGTCATTATAAAGTAATGGGCGCATTAGAGGGAAGTTTGCAGCGATGATTTCCCTCTCGTTTGAGCATCATCAGCAGTGATCCACATAAATGCAACATTATCCTGTCAAATTGCACAAAGGATGGTATAATACGAGAATGCAGCAATGGGACGTACTTTATCCTACTTTTCCTTTATACAAAACAAAGTGGAATGTGGCTTGAAAACTGAAACACAGCACAGCCCATGGTTCAGATGGTTCAAAGTAAATCCTTTACTTTGCTTACCAAGCTCATTTGGATGCCATTAATTCAAGGAGGCTTTTTATATCTCTACTACAATGGCCAATTTGTACATGAGATTGTAAAATATGCTATGACTCACATCCATTCTCTCTATGTGTAATGTAATTACCTCACATGCTGTAACTCCCACTATGGTTCCATAAATATTCATGCAAATCCAACAATTCATAGGAGGCACATATTCAGTATCAAGTCTGAAGAGGCATGTGCACTTTATGGCGAAAATATCCCTGACTATGATATGAGACATGAATGGCTGCGCTATTCCCACTGCTGACAGGGTAAGACAATGGATATAGGTCATGAAGAATGAGGTCCACTTAAAAAGTGCTCATCATTCTGGAAGGCACAGTCATTATTTTTCACAAAAACCCAGTAATGGGCCCACACAGATGCAGAGATGAAAGGCCAACATCTGCTTTCATAGTCATCTCTCAGAGACCATCGCTACAAATGCTATCCAGCCTATTTCACCGTCATCAGCATCCTTTAATCAATGCATAAAGATTGTCTGACTCTGCCATATCTGCCCCCTGTTTGAAAGAAAACACTGTTTTTATTTATCATTAAAAATATTGGTTGAGGCTTTTGTTTTTCAAACATCAAAGCACGTCTGATTCCTCAGCTGTGTTCACATGCTGTCAGATAAACACACTGCTTTTTACAAAATGTGGAAACGACATCTTGTGCAGCACTTCACTGCAGGCGAAATAACACGAGTCAATGAGTTCAACTTAACATCGGGAAGCTGTGACTTTTCTCAGCACCGTGTAGTTAAGAGGCTTCTTGTAATTCACCGCGTATGTCCGTTTAGCATGAAATGGTGTGTACAAAGCCAATTGAACTTGAGGCAATCCCTTTATAATTACAGCTCTTCCCGTCCCTTACTAGAGGTATTGGTCCTTGGTGTCCTCGGCGACAGAGAGTAAGAATTTAGGCCCAGTCATCTGGAAATGAGGAAGCAGCGAGGTGACTGGAAGGTATTTGTTTTGGCCATGCTCGATGAAGCTGCTAATTGTCCTTGGCCATGTAAAGCAAACCTACATGTCCTATCCTTTTTTAAATTATTATTATTATCACCACTGTGCTGTTTCTTTATTTTGCTAAACCACCAACACAGTTCAAGGCCACTGTGCACAGAGACATTTTCCTTTTGTTTTGCCTACTTGGCAACATTACAAAAATGGTTTCCCTGGCACGTGTAGGACGCGCACATTTGGTGAACTGAAAGACTTTAACATGAACAAACTAATTGAGTAAGCTGTATTCCAGCAGCTTCCGTTCTGTGAAATAAAATAACTGTTTTTGCCAAAGGAGTCTGGTTTGGATCGTGGCTTTGGAGGAAGAGATATTAAAAGCTTCAGTTCCTGGTAGAAAGGGTTGTCTGAGGGCATGGTAGAGTGATGAAAATATTCTCAGTATAGAGTACACTTGAGCTGATGTGGTTTTTTTAGCTGGGCCTTATCTGACTAAAATATGTGTCACTGCAGTTGCCATCCAGAGCAGCACATTACTCTTTTCCCACACTAGTGTAGGTAACAGACAGACTATCAATTGGAACCTCATACAACCCCACTAAAGTAACTATCCAGTTCAGTGAAAAGTAAATTTCATCAGTGAAAGAGCAAATTTATTTAGATGGAGCTGACACTAATCTGTGTATGAAGCCATCAGTGAAGATTAACTGTTAACAGCTTTGGGCAAGTTACTCCCAAAATGTAATATATTAGATATTACTAGTTACTTTCATTTGAAAGAAATAGGTAACTAATAAAATATGATTTTCCGTGTAGAGGAATAAGTTACTTATTACACTACTTTTGCATTACTTTCACCACAATGACCACAGAGGAATGCCTATGCATAAAAAATGGAAGTGTGTTCCATTCTTCTTTTCTGTCTAATGTCAAGGTCAGACCGCAAGATATTTCTGTCTGTTAAAATGTTCACTGTGTCAGATTAGGCGATTAAAGAGTCATAAATTTTGCCGTGTCGTAGCCGAGAGACATGATAGACTACATGTTGCTCCCGATCAATCATCATTTGCAGTTTACAACGTGCTTGATGTCACCGGCTTGCCACTGACTACTACTACTGACAAGCTGTTGTGGGAGGTAAACAAAAAATCAAACATGCCAGTCTTTCAGTCGTGAGGTCGTGAGGTGTCCTAGATGCGCCGTCTGTTGTCTTCCATTATGACACACTATGTGAGATGAAACGATTGATTGTCGCGCCCGTTTACGAGTCTATCCGACGCCCTACGTCTTTCCAGTCAGGCTGTTACTGCGATGATGTCGTGTAGTCTGACCTCGACTTCCAACGTGATCACTTTGACTTTGCTAATAAGTAGGAAGGAAAACTGTCCAAAATGTGAGCATATTTTAGGCTGAAATACGTAGACAGGGTGTGCAGTTACCCATGGCATGATTATTAAAATCTACAAACATGATGATGTGATCTAATGTTCTTCTAGACATCCAAAAGTTCACAGAAGTGTTTCAAGAGCAAAAAATAAAATTCTGTTTCACCTGGAAAAATTCCTCTGTCCTGTCAACTTTATGACTACAGGTAGTTTTCAGTTTTGCCGCTTGCTGCAGTGATGTTACTGTGCGCATGAACGTCACTGAAAGCAGCCTCTTTAATCTTCAAAGTAAATCACTGGAAAATACACTCATCCGTCAATACAATGCACAATAAAGAAATTACCTTGAAAGCTGGAGCTGCTCGACATAATATAAAGCAGCAGCCCACAGAATGGTGCTGTGAAATGAGGATCCACACAGGTGCAGGTTTTGAACACTGGACACTAGTGTTTTAGTCGAGGATACACTAACCGAAAACAAGACTTGACTGAGACCAGAGTGTGCCGAGACTGAGACAAGACCAAGACCATTAAAAACTTTCCCTCTGATTTCAAGGTGGCGATAGAAGTTTAATGTTTTTTCCAGCCGTCTCAGTAAGCACTGCCTTGCAGAAGCTGCACTCTGCCGACTGTTTTCTCTTGTATGCTGTTTGGCTTATGAAAACTCTGTGATTAAGGTAGCCAAATTGAGATAAATCAAAAACTACAAATAACTTACATTATTGGCTGCATTTAAAAAAGAAAGTTTTACTTCCAAACACAGTCATCATGTTAATAGATAAATCTGTTGTGATCTTGACTGGTCTTGTTTAAAAATTCCGAGTTGGCTATGTCTGAGACCAAGACGAGAGTGAGACCTTCAAAAAGTGGTCTTTAGGCCATGACCAATCTCTCGTACTACAACACTACTGTACACAATCACAGTAATAATATCACTGAACTTTATTAGAAACACATTACATTATTCCATTGCTGCCTTAAATCAACACTATGTAACTTTAGACAAAAAACGAAACTTTATGATGCATGTTCATATGTTGCGCAAAACAGCAATTTTTGGTAAAATCAGGTCATATTTTATGGAGAAAATGTCCTCTGCTTTTCCCCTGATGTCCTATGAATACGCAGCCTCAACTCTATGATTCACGGAGGTTCCTGAAAGCACCATGTAGGCTGCCTGCGGACCAAAGGTGCAGCTGCAGCAGCAGGGAGTTGTTGGGAACAGCTTCACTAAATAATAGGCTGCAGACAGACAGAGCATCAGAGGGAAAACCAGAGGACATTTTCTTTGTTAAATGTGAGCCAGTTTTACTAAAATTGCTGTTTTGTAAACATATTAACGTGCATCGTTGAGTTTCCTTTTTCAAAACCATGGGTCACTGTCAAAGTTACTTGGTGATGCTTTAAAGTAATGTATTACTGTAATGCGTTACCCCCAACACAGACTGTTAAACACATTAGCTAAATGTCATGCCCACATTACTTCCAACACTTCCAACAAAAAGCCTTAAAAATGTAAACAACTCAAAGTCCTCTATACCCACATGATTTTTTTCTGTATTTAACACGAGTGGAAGTAGAAAACAAAGCATTTTAGTTTGACAGCAGCTGGCCTAGGTTTAAGAGGTATTCACTAAGTATCAGCAGCTAGCTTAAAATGAAAGGGAGTTGCATGCAGTAGCACTCTGGAGATCCTGTCTCTGGAGTGCAGTAAACTGCAGGGTGCACACAACATGTAAGTACAGCAATTTCAGAGTGAGTTAGAGATGCATTTCTCTTTTGGTCCAGATTAACCGCCTCCCTTCCTCTCAAGCCCAAGCTTCAGGCTAACATGTATGGAACCAGTCTGTTCACTGCACTCAGAGACTAAACTGATGTCAACCGTCCATCAAGACTCACACAGCAACATTCTGAAAGTCACTATAGGAAACTTCATGAATAACTCACCCAAGTCCTGCTCTGAGGTGGAAGTGTTTATAGTCCTACTTGCACTTTCAGCACAATTTTACAGGAGTAATTGGGAACTGCTTGATAAATATAGGCCTCGCTTCTTTAAAAATTCCTGCAGAATATTTTGGCGGGGGCCAAATTGCACAGCAGACGATTAATGCTCATGTATGGATTGCCACTTTAGAATGACATGCACTAATGTGTGGCATAGAGAAAATGTATAAATCTGACGAAATCACTGGTGCCCTTCATTTTTCAGTCTAATGGCTGAGGCATTAACAGCTGCTAGTCGCTGTCTTATAGTCATTTATTACCACCCATGTTATCCTAGTCTGCCATTTTACTACCATAGCACCATAAATCAGGGGGCAAGAAGAGGGGCCAGCACCCCCCATTCATGGCTGCTCCGGGAGAGAAATATGGAGCAGCGTGAAGTCTGTGCACCACAAGCCGCAGCGGATATCACGTCTGAAACGTACCGTTTAAAAGTCAGTCATAACTTCTCTTCTGCCCTCAGGTCAAATACTTTGCATTACAGCATGATGTGTGTTGAGTTACTTTGCTATTATGCTTACATCATTGCTAAATGACCTGTCATGTTGAATAGACTCACTTGGCTGTTCATAGCTTCAATATCTGGGCTGTTCTCTTGACTGTGAGCTTTGAAAAAATAGGAAGGACAATCACATTTTCAACTACTTTGAGCTAGAGCTGTCAGCGTTAACACTTTAATTGTGATCGATTAAAAGGCCACGATTAATGCATTGTTATTTAATTTAATTTAATTTAGCTATTTTGTCCCTTCGGTGCAAAAAGTGCACCGCTGTAGCTTTTTCCTGCTTCCTACCAGCAGAAGAAAGACAACAGTACACTGAGTTTCAGTCATGCAGATAGATACCGTTCTTTCAACTGTGCGTGTAGTAACAGGGAAGTGATTAGCTTAGCTCAAACACTGGCAGTCAATGGGAAATGCTAGCCTGCCTCCACATAAAGTCATCAAATAAACTTTCCAACAACTCTTAACGGTCCTGTGTGCTTGTTGTGACTCGTTTATTTACCAGGTTATGTTATCTTTAGACTCACATTAGCACTTTATGTAACTTTAGAGTCAAATACATACCAGCAGTAAACCCCTGGGCGTATGTACACCAAGAAACAGCAGCAGAAGAAGAAGATGAAATACATAAAGTATTACATAAAGTGTTAATCTGAGTGTAAAAATAACATAACGTGGTAAATGAACAAGTCACAACAAGCACACAGGACCGTTTAGAGTTATTGGAAAGTTTATCTGATGACTTTAGGCAGAGGCAGAATAGCACTTCCCATTGACTACCAGTGTTTGAGCTAAGCTAATTAGCGGTGGGCAATATCTCACTTTGTAAAAGAGGAATTTCCAGGTTCTGTTACCTTGTCCGGGTGCACACCAGAAAGCGGTCCATGCATCCACTGCTCATACTGGTCAAGGAAATCAGTGGCTGTCTCATAGAGACGCAGAAAAGGTGTGAGCTTGTCATGAATCTTCTTACGCCATGGATACTGAGAAACAGGCCAACCAAAGGCTTCCTCCTCCATATTGAAATCATTTATCTTTCCAAAGTGGCAGAAAGATCGAAGGAGGAGTAAGGATGGAAGGATAGAGAAAAGAAGAAAAAAAACAAGGTGACAGAGAGATAAGTAGATGAGTCAACATATGGCTTGAGAAGACAAAACAAAAGCTCTCACAACTTGTGTCACTTAGTTATTTTACAGGCCAATACTGCCATCTAGAGGTTAGATATCTGATAGCACATTTTGTAAATCAATCCATTACAATGCAATGTCCTACAGTACAATGAATATAAATCCTCACGTACCTTTTCCATGGCTAACTCCAGTTTAGCATTCAGGGCCTGTGATTTCTTCAGATACTTGCTGAGATCTGTCAGCTCACCAAATGCAGTAAACTCCTCCACCTGTACGCCGTAGCTCTCCAGCTCTTCCTCAAAGTAATCACGGCACAACTAAGAGGCACATTCAGAAATACACTCTTTGTTTTCTAGCATCACTGGTTTTTCATTTTTATTTCACTTAAACTATTAGTTCTACGGATCTGAAGCAAAACATCCAGATTCCAGTCAATAGATCAATAGATCAATAAGTTAACAGAGTAGAAACACAGACCTTAAGCCCACTCTGATAATGTTCTGTCTTTTCAGCAATGATCTGTCTGTGTTCCTCAAAGATGGATGGCATACGCTTCAGCCACCGGACGGTCTTTGTGTTGAGCTCCATGTCCAGTGGTGAGAGGCTGACGAAGTCCATCAGGAAACACAGCTGTGTGTTGGAGTTTGCCAGTCGTTGCTTCAACAGAGGCATCTCTTTGGTCTTCAATGTATTCATGAAGGACTGGATGGAGGTGAAATCATTAAAAAACGACAGTGTAATTCAAATGCAAAGTTTAACTGCCGTCAGTGCCAAAGCCCAATTCCTATCCTAAGCTTTTTGACAAGGTATGAAATAAATTCCAGGCTTTCAACAGCAGAGTTTAAGTTAGCGTTAGCCTATGGGCCAGCACCACAGTTCCCATCTCCCATGACTGACTGAGTCTTTAATGTGTTATGGTATGCCTAAATAGCAATAAGTTGCATTAGCACAGAGAAATAAGCCGGTCTGTGTGACATGAATTTGGAGCAGTTACCTTGAGCTCCATCAGTCTGTGTGTGTCAGGTGGTGTGCTCAGTGCGGTCTCTGCAATCTTCTCAAATTCATTACAGAGCCTGTGAGATGACGAGCAATAATTCAGAGACATATATGAAAAGATTTCACAGATTTACAGTGTTATTATGGTACAGCTTGGAGGTAAGAAGCACCACAGAAACAGAGGCGAATATAGCAGCTGACAGAGGTTCTCAAACTGCTGTCCATTGGGGCTGCAACCAACGATTATTTTCACGGTTGATTGATCAGACAGTTATTTTCACAATTAATGGATTAATCATTTACTCCATCAAATGTCAGTGGGAAAAATGTTCATCTTAATTTCCCAGAGCCCAATGCCATGTCTTCAAATTGCCTCTTTCGTCCAAACGACAGCAAAAAAACCCACAAAGACTCCTCACTGACTCCTCATGAATGGCACAAAAAAGCAGCAACTCCTCACATTTAAGAGGCTAAATTAGCATTCCTTTGCACTTTTTTGTTTGAAAATGACTGAAAGGATTAACTGATTATCAAAATAGTTGACGATTAATTTTATTGATTGACTGATCAATTATTCGATTAATTGTTGCAGCTCTACTGTCCATCCCCTTTGACCTTTACAATCTATACAAGGCTCCAGAGTGGCTGACTATGGTCTGACCTCTGAGAATTTCTGATGAATATTTTGACTGTTGAAGTAAAACAGAAATTGCTGGTAATCACTACCAACTTTTAAAAACACAAGTTACCTGCATTTTTACTTTTTTACGTGAAGGTGGAGATGAAAAGTAAAAAAGCTGAACTGACTTCTTGTTGATTTCCTGATGGTCGAGTAACATCCGGTCCACCAGCCTCTGCTGAAGCACCTGAGCTCGCCTCACAAGTGAGTGGATAAGTTTGTGGGACTGAACCTCGAACATGCCAAGTCGCACCACCTGAAGCCAAAAGTACCAGTAACACATTCACATAACATTATTTAAAAGATGACTTTCAAATAAGGATAAACAGTCGTAGTCTAAGAAACATGAACATAACACTGTAACGCACTGTATATGAGATGTTCAGATTATTTAGGTTTTCAGCATTAATTACATAGTTTTCTGTGTGGAATAATAGCCGTCACTGAAATTAAAGAATAAAGAAAATCTTGACTTCATTGCTGTGACTCCATTTTTTCTAATTTGAGTGAAGTTTCACATCTTCTACTCTGACCTATTTTCACTGTCATGAGATAACATCAACAGGTAGTTGTATGAAACATAAATGTAATATGTAACTTGTATTGCCGCCACATTGTCATTTCTGGAGGGTTCAAACTTCCAAGTACCTTGCATGATGTGTATTGGATCTGGTCGACGAGCTGCTGGTAGTGTATCACCTCTGCCATGATTTCCTGGAAGCTGTGCTGCTCACTGAGGAACTGCTCCACATCTGCCTCGGCCTGCTTCGACACCAGTGAGGCGTATTTGTCATACTCGTGGATGTACCCCCTTGGTCTGACACACTCAGCCCAGAACACCCTGCGCACCTCCTCTTCTTGGGCCTGAAGGATCTCTGGCAGGATGAGCGGCTTAAGGGTGCTTCCAAACGGGGAGCCTGGCTGAGAAGACAAGCAGTGGGACATAAACACAAACAGAAAACAGATTCTTTTTTCGAAGAGGAGGCTGCAGTAGGTGGTGCTGTTAAACCGACTGACAGGTGTTTCCATTATTTTGTTCACCCCATTCATATCAATGATAGAGGGACAAATAACAAAAACAGCTCTCTGAATAATGCAATGCAGTTCAACAGCAGCACAAACACAAGGCCTCCAAAATGATCATGATGTTGAATATTGAACATTTTGAAGGAGGGAGTTTTTACTAGACTACATTACTTTCAGAGACATGTAGCTAACTGACTGGTGTGTATAAAATACACAATATATACACACGCACACAACTTCCCCTTACCCAATCAGGGAACAATTTGGTCTCCACACGAGGTACCATACTGACAGAACTGAGCATGAAGTCGTAGACATGAAGGAGCGCCTCCTCGTACAATCTGAGGTCAGGCTCAAACTTGATTTCTCTGTCCTGCAGGATCAGATGCAGCACAAAGCCCGGGTGCTCGTACGCTCGCTCTGACTGCTGCACAACACAGAAGAACACGTTACATGTACACCTGTTCATCTAAGTCAAAATCTAAACCTTTAATAAGATGTAATTTCCAACCAAGTTTCCTCCGCTCATAAAAATACACTAGTCTGAAGTTTCTAAGCTCTCTCCTACCGGGTCCTGGGAAATAAGTCGTGTATAGTCCCTCATTGAGTCTATAGCGAGGTTCTGCAGCTGGGAGCTCATCAGTGTGGCGGCACAGTTGAAGAAAGACAGCAGCTTGGGCATGTTGCTGCAATCCGGCACCCGCTTGTGCCTCCACCCTTTGTAGTAAATATTTTGCACTTCGGGAATCCAACTGGTGTAGAAGACAGAAAAATCCAGTCTGAGATTAAATGTATCATATGGATGTGTTAATCTGTCAATCAGCATTTAACATTAACCACAAATGTAAATATTGATTAGTCAAATCATGAAATAATAAACTGAATCTTAACCGATTACCAACGGGGGAACGGGGGCAGAGGATACACCGGTCACGAGCAGTATTTTTGGGTTTAGAGGTGGAATGAGTGTTATGCACTGTCTTTGCAATAAAATAACCATGATTCATTCAGCAGGTTAGCGCTTCTGATCCGCACTAATTTTGTCTAAGTTTCTAAAGAATGACACACTGGCCCTCTGAACTACTGACTGTGGTGTCAGACTTGCATATAAACGCAGAGTTGGCATGGAGTTTATTAAAGGGCATTAAAGGTGGTGCGTACGTTTCTCGAATTCTGCTGGGAACGTTGGTTGATTATTGAATCGAACGCCCCCAAAACAAACAAACCCCTCCCTT
>JAQFJA010000013.1:16956027-16972441 GCA_029874485.1 Naso brachycentron | reverse complement strand
CATGGCTGCAGTTCATAAAATAGCATTATGTTAAACAATGAAGAAAAAGTTTTGGCTTTAGGGATTGGGTGCTAAGGCTAGCTAGCTAACATTAGCACTCATTCTCTTAAACCAAAGCGACCCTGTGCGAATATCCCTCAAAGAAGTTATGTTTTGAAGCTCAACAGTAGTAGCGTAAGATAGTAGTGTTAGCTGTGCTCTTGCTCGGTAAAAACAAAAACACAGTTTAAAGCCCATAACCTCTATCAGGGATATCCACACAAGGTCAGTTTGGTTTTAGCGAATGGATGCTAACATTAGCTAGCTAACCTTGGCACACACTTGCAAGAGCCAAAACTTTTTTTTTTCATTCATTTAATTTCTTTTATTAACTACAGTCATGTCTTCTTGTCTCTCTTATCGCTAGAAAAGCAGCAGAATGGTTGGAAAAACAAAACAAAAACAGATCTGTGTAAACAACACAGAATACAGCACTGCAGCATATTGAAAAGACAAGGCTTGGACCCGGAAATAGTACTTTGAAAGGGTGTTACGTCACCTTACTATTTGGCAGGCCCCAAAATCTACAGTTTTTGTTTTAGGCTGCAGGTTACATTAGCTCTGAAAAGCCATTACACTGACCTATTCAGCACCAAACAACACAACAATGTTAGTGACTAGCCGGAGAACTGGAACATTTAACAGCTAAAGAATCACATTTCTCAACTGTAAGTAGGTAGAGACCAAAAACAGAGCTAAAACTGAGTGCATATTGGACTCGATTCATCAGGTTGCCAAAGAAATGACTCTTAATGAATGATGATGGTGCTGTATTGCTTGATTGTGTATCAGCAACTTTTTGCTAACGAGATTGCAAAGTTCACAAGTTGTTTCTGCTGCACTCAAGTGGAAAAAAAAAAAAAGTCCTTCATGCAGGTTTAACTTGACCTTATTTGTCATAGCAATTAAAATAATTCATGTGCTGCAGTATTTTTTGGACTGGCTTGATTCCCAGAGTGCAAATGAAAAGTAGGAACGCGCATCCAACATGTTAAAAGAATACAACTGAATACAGCTGTGACTTTGTCAAAACAGATTTTCTCATATGGCCAAACTCATAATAAATTTGTGTTACACTCATTTTTAAAAATCCCCCAAAATCTGCATGGGGCAGATGGAACCTTTTTTAGTATTCATGTCCTTTTCGTATTCAGCCTCTTAGCCATTCCTTGTCTCAAGACGAGTCCTGCTCCCCTATCTCCAAGTCTCTTTGTTCTTTCTAAAAGTGCTTGTCTTCCACTGAAGCCGCCACTGTTGCCGTGCCTTTGATGTGAGTCGGGGAGACGGCAGTGAGTCCTCACCTGTCAGCTTTCATGGCTCCCTGAAGGTTGACTTTGAGCCGGTGTCTGTTAAATTGGGATTGATCGCAACAACAGGAGCCACACATTCCACGCACACACTGGAGAGGAAAAACTGTGCATTTCCTGACAGTCGCGCAGGGGTTGCTGCTGTATGCTGAAGAGCAGCCATTTTTCATGGTGAACGAGGCAGTTTGATGTGACCACGAAAGCCATTTGTTTGGAGTTTCATTTTTTTCGGAGGCATAGTGGGATGTCAGAGGTAGCGAGATATGTAGGGAATGCCTAATGCCTGTATCAGTTAGGTGGAAGACTTATTGGTAAGAGTGTCTCTTCCTGGAGCATGTCTGACTCACAAACTGTAGTGTTACAGTTAGAGAATGATAAATACCCCATTTCATCTGGAGCCCTCAACCACAGCGGCCCTCCAGCTCTGCCTCTCTTAAATCTGAGCTCCACTGGCTGTTTCTGTCTAAACAACATGAAGACTGCATACCAATTGTCAAACTTCATGCTGGAGCTGTCAAGCCCCACGTGCATGCTGAATGTTCAAAGCCTCCATCCCCATTCATTTTGCATCGCTGTTTTCATGAGGTTAAGTTGCACGGTGTCTGTTGTGGGAACGTCTTTGGGGATGTAGTTGGGTTTGTCGATCGTTTGGCTGCAAATGAGCAGAGGTTGAGGCTGATTGGCCTGTGGGGAGCTGCAACATAAACAGCGAAGGGAAAGTTTGTAGCTTTCCCCCCACAGTACGAGCAGAGAGCCAAAGAGCGCCTGATCCCCAGGCCGCATCTAAAGCCATCAGTGATTAGATAGAGAAATTTCTTTGGCTATGGAATCTCAAATAAAGTCTCCTTATCTGCAGTGATAAATGTGTGAGAGGGAGAGGGGGAGAATATAGAGGTAGGGGAGGGAGAAAGAGAGAGAGAGACCATTAAAGGAGGAGAAAAAGGAGAGGAGAGCCCCCCACGGATGCTACTGTCAGCTGTGGGAACCCAGATGAAAGTGGTGCAGCCAGATACCAGCGCTCTTTGATCGTGCCTTTGTGTGATAAACATCGCGCTATGCCAGCCGTGCTCAATGCATCGTGCCAGCCCGGCTGTGAAGGTGAAGGGCTTTGAGCAGGCTTCCAGCTCCGCTCTGCTCAGGACCAGCAGGCGTTTGCCATGCCAGAGAGCTGTCTGCAGCACACACACACACACACACACACATAAACACACTGACACATTCTCCAGCAGATTGCTCTCCCTTTCCCTTTCACTGTCTCTCTTTCTCTTTCCTCGTTTTTCTCTCTTTCTTTTTCATTCTGCCCCCTACCCTTGAGATTTTTTTTAAGTACTTGTTAAGGATGCAGCCTCGGTTGCAGAGGCAGCCGCTCCTGCTGTGGAGCGGGAATCCTATTTGAACCAATAATCATCAAGTTTTCAGAATTAAAAGTGTGCAGGGAGAGCATGCAGGGGATTTTTTACTGTGTGTTGTAATAGTAATACGGGCTGTTGAATATTTCATATCTGCCACTGCACTGAAACGGTGCAGGTTTGCCATGGTAGGTGTAACAAGGGAGGTATGAGGGAATTCTGCCAGTGCTGCCTGCATAAATCCTCATCCTCTTCGTTTTTTTTCCCTTTCTTTCTTCCTTTTTTATGCACAAACCTGTTCGCGCACACTTTTTTTTTTTTACACAGTATAAGGCAAAAGCTACTCGGCTCTCGGCTTCATCTTGTGCCTACTGTAACAAAGCCACATAATGATTTTGATTCACTGAAAAGAGACCAGGATCGCTCTTGCTTCACAGCGACGCAGAGAGCAGAGTGTGCTCGTCTGAGTAGGGGAAGAGCAATCCGGGGAGAGGGGAGGAATGAATGCCATGCATGTGTGGGAAGCGGTTTTGGCAGGGTTTGAAATTAATGATCTCAACATGTGCTTGAGTTGAGAATCATCAGAAAGAAAAGTGCAGACAAAAGCACTTGCAGTACAGCCATGCAGGGGCCACAGATGGAGAAACCACAAGGACTGTGAGACAGAAGCTGTGGAGAAAACTTTTGTTGAAAAGAGGAAAAAAAACACGTCTTTAAATACAAAATGTCAGCTTTAATGTTGAAAGAAGCTCAAACGCTGCTTTTACTTGAGATCTAAAAGAAACCAGCAGCCATGCAAGGACATGTCAACTCTCAGCTTTCGACACAGTCCGCTTATTTAACAGAAGAAACAATTCGTTTTACTGGCTCTTTAAAAGTGCGAGACGTGCCAATCAGCCCGTCACCATGGCAGCATGTTACATTTAAGTGGGAGGGTTTGACACATGGAAATGACACCTTCCAGCCGCTGTGCATCGCCCGACGCAACATCTCTTAAGTAATGCATATTTCACGCAGATGGCCAGTTTATGAATACGCGCCCCTGAGTTCATGATGCGTGGTGGAGCAGCTATAAATGAAGCTCTGCAGGATAAATACACGCTTTTATTGGCGGGAGAAGATGGTGAGATCGTTGGGGCTCATTGGAAGTTGACGCCAAATCTGATATCACATATGCACCAGATTTTTTTTTTAAAAAAAGAAGGTCATGTCAGGGTAACATGTCAAAAGCAACAAATGTGATAGCAGTGCGGGGGGTGTGTGCGTGTTTGAGAGGGCGAGAGAATTTTAAATAAGGGAGTGGAAAGTCACTCATTGTTGAATAAATCTCTGCTGGCATTTAATCGTGTGCCTTTTGATGTTTGAAAACTCTTGTTACCACAATTCTGGTGATTTTCATGTTTCAACCTCAGCTGAAGGATTGCGTAGTCCTTTATAAGCCAAAAAATTTGACTAGCACGACACTTTCAGAATGTGTTTCATTTGAAAGCCAAAGTTACACTTTGCAAGGACTTTTATTTGACATTTGATGAACTCCCTGTTAAAGCTGCGCTACACCAAAAAGAATCTGAAATAATTATGACTTTCTCTGAGCAATATAAAGATGGTCAGGATTAGATACTGACTCATTTTACTGGTAAATGCCACAGATGTCAGCGCAGGAAAAAAATACTTAGAAGTATGAGCAGATCTACTTGAGTTATTGCAGTTTTGAGTGCAATGCTTCAAAAAGATCATTATTAACTTAAATGAGATCAATTAAACTATATTTTCACTGTAGAGAAAAGGCTGAGAAGTTTTCAAATTCTTTTAAAGCTGCGGAGAAATGTAAAGAATCTGCATGCAAGACATTTTTAACGCACATCTGAATCCTATCTGCAACTGCTGCACAATTGATTCCTGTTTAAGACAATGGCAAACATTGAGTGAGATATCACCAAGTGTGTCAAAGTGTGAAGGAGGTTGTCAGAGCCCACGAAGCGTATCCAACATTGTCATTGCCGTTCGCCTGTCTGCCTGTGGAGAACATCCGCCGCTGACAAGAGGTGAGCTCCGGCTCCTCTCCGCATCAGTTTTGGATCACTACTCTCAATCAAAGCCAGGAGAGGAGGGCCCGCATAATGTGACAGAGCCTGTCTCACTCTTTGCCTTTTGTTGCCTGAGGAAGGCTTAACCAGAGCAACCCCTGTCATAAACCTGCCCAAAGGCCTAGACACAAAGAGATCCAGGAATATGAGGAGGCAGACAAACAGACAGGCAGACGGAAAGTTGCAGACACACTGACAAACAAAAGAGCAACAAAGAGGCGAAAAAAGTGAGGATTTGATAAACAGACAGCAGCAAGCATGCAGTGATGGAGCAGGTAGATGCATCAAAGCTGCAAAATATCCAGCCTATACAAATGCTATCAGCGCGTGATAAGACTGCACTTTTCATTAAACGGCCCCCGTGGACCAGCTAAATGTATTTGCAAATAATGGCAGTCAGATTTAATGATATTATGAGCCATTAAAAAAGGGGGAAAAAAGTGACTGATCTTATCATCTCCTTGTTTCACATTGATTGCCATATCTGATATCTTGTTTCATATCTCTTCCCCATCTAATGCAGTAACAGCTGTGGAAATCGGAGCTGATGTGCATTGTTAACTGTGTTTATTGTGGTTGTGTAATTACAAACTGTATAATGCACAATCTAATTTATTAGATTAGTGAAAGGATTGTAAATCAGTAATTGTGAGATGGCGTGTTTGCTCTGCTGCCGGATTCAGGCGGTGCTGTTGTAAACAGTGCCATCTAGTGCACCCCAGCTGGGCTGGACGTTGTGTTGGGGATTTGACGGAGGAAGAGAAGCCTGGGAGCATGCAGGAGGAGCTGTGCAGCTGGCAGCGCTGCATGGAAGACATGAGCTTCTGCCGCTTAAAATGAACCAAGAAGATGTTGCGTGTTACTTTTCCCACTGCAGCACTCAGCCATGAGGTCAGACAGGCTGTTTGCAACAGTTTAATTCAAGAAAGCCTTCAATCTTCTAAATAAGACGGTGCGTAAATATAAGTATGTCTGCTGTCTGCGTGCAGTATTTAATGCTTTAAATAATCTTTACCTCATTGCTTTTTTCTTGAAGATAACATGAGAAACTTATTGAATTAATCAATAAAAGTTGCCCCTGGAGCCAGATTATTCTTCAATCCAGCTGCATGTGTAATAACACCAATAGGCAGGCAGGGTCATCTGAGGATACGCTCACGCGGGAAGACATAGTAGAGTTGGAAACTACCGCCCATGTCACCACAGCACATTCCCCAGGTTTTACACCACAGAAAAGTAAGCATTATACCAAATTTAACGTCCAATCCCCGAGTTTGGTCCCGGGACATACACGCAGTCAGAATCTCAAAATAACCCCGGACCAGACTGGACCTCTTTGAGCTATTTCTTCTTCTGCCGTGGCAAAATATCAAGGAAAATATTAGTCAAAACTTGCCACTTGTGTGTAAATGAGATCAAGATGGATTAAGAGCTCTGGTTTCTATTTGAGGCCTTATGAACCACAAGATTTCCATTCGCAGCTGAAAGCCAGCAGAGGCCCAGATGTGCGGTGCAGAGCCGGGGCAACTTTGAATGTGATTTCCTCTCTTAAGCCTTTAGTGTAGGTAAAGGCATTATGGCTGATCAAACCTCTTAGCCCTTCTACTTGTGGGATTTTATGTGCATTACTGACAGTGAGAAATGGCCAGCCTGAAATACAATATCTCACTTTAGTAGAAGGCGGAGAGCTGAGAGGAGGAGTGGGGAGGAAGCATGGAGACGGATCTTGGCTGACAATAAGGAATACAAAAAGCACACATACTACAGCAGTCAGTTCCAACCGCTGCAGCTGCCAGGAAAGAGTGTAGAGAAGCTTAATAATTTGAAAAAAGTAATTATTATTTTATTAAAGCAAATATCCACATAATTATGTCTAAAAAGTATAAATTGGAATGATTTAGGTCTTTTTTAATTGCTGTTGTTGTTGTTGTTGTTGTTTTTCCCCCTAGTAAATTGATTACACATGGCGCCTCCATGAACACGAGTCAATTGTAACACCTAAACTCCACGCGCACGCCATACCTAAAACTGATAAAAGTAATGGATAAGAGCTTTGAATATCATAGTTAAGTAAAAGCAGGTGAAAGGATAAATGGTTTAACAAGACTAGTGAGCCAAAAATATATGATAAACAACTGAAACAGTCAGCTGAGAGTAAAGGACAAAGAGTGGACGTTGTTTGATAAAAGTAATGGATTAATGCATCAAAAATTCCCCTGTATAAACACCTTATCATCTGAAACAGTGGTTCTCAAATGTTTTAATGCCCCTAAATTGGCAAAGATTCTTCCACGGACCCCAATTTGCTGTAATTTTTGCTTTCAGGTGTTTATTTAAAAAAAAAAAACAAAAAAAAACAAAAAAAAAAAGTATGGAACCCATCAACAAAATAGTTGCACATTTGGTCACAGTGTTACTTATGACAGAATCAAAATGAAACATAAGTATTCTCTGTTGTGTCGGGGGCCCCAACAGGGACCCCTGGGTGCTCCCAGACTCCACTTTGAGAAGCAGTGACCTAAAGTAAGGCTTAGTGGTCTGCACTGTTGCCTCACAGCAAGAAGGTCCTGGGTTCGCCGTGGCTGGGATACGACCTTTCCGTGTGGAGCTTGGCGTCTTCTCCGTGTGCCTGTGTGGGTTTCCTCTGGGTGCTCTGGTTTCCTCTCACCATCAAAACATGCATGTTAGGCACTCTGGGTTAAGATGGCCTGTGGCGGCACGTGGCGGTGCGCTCAGTCGCTAGTCGTGACTGACCCTCCACTCTAACCTCACAACTTCGTTGCACATTCCATTGTATAAAGACAATAAAGCTGCTTAACCTTACCTTTATAAAGTAAAAAACTATCTATGGCCTCTGTCGTAGGACAGAAACAGCTCGACTCAACTAATATATGGGAAAACATATTGGAACAATATCCACTTTTTTACTTCTACTTTAAGTGTGATATGTAACATTTCTGCATTAAAAAGTCTAAAAAACCACCATAGGTCTGAGTTGTGTCTTTGCATTATGGCAAAATGTTTCTAATCGTGTTAGTACTTGGAAAATAATTTCATTCAAGGTAACTCAAATTTCATTTTGTCACCTACAGTAAATGTGAGATTAATAAAACTTTTATACATTACTTTGTCGGTGAACATCTGAGTGAGTTAGAATTTTATTTGCAATGACGACTGCTTTGAGGACAGCATCTCCCATGATCCCATGCTATTCATGACATCAGTAAACAACTATTTTCTCCCCCACTGTTTTGAATGATTAACATGGAGCTGTGGAAATTACACAGTGTTTAAAATAGTTTCAAATAATTGCACTTAGAGAATGACCGGTTAGGTCAATAAACAGGTACTTGAGCTCCTCTGGCAGCGATATGGGCGTACGGCAAAGGTAAGAAGTTGGAAAAAGCTGCACATCAGCTTAAGAAAGGACTGGAATGGAGAGCATTCATTCACTTAGACATGCAATAAATCATTTGAAAGAGATCATTCGTCAGTTATAAAGTTTAAAGACATTCCTACAAAAGACTCAAATCTTTCGCTTCAGAAAAGTAAAAATTAGCAGCTGAGTCATCACTAAGCAATTACTACTTTGAAAACATGTTAGATTCTCTCGGTTGGAGCCAAGGTAAAGTCATAGTGTCCATTGATTTATTTCTAAAGAGCCTTAAATAAAAAGCGAATGAAAAAATGATGTAACATTCTTGCCCGACATGCTCCGAGGCAGAAAGGCAGAAAGGTGAAATAAAAATTATATTGAGTTGGATCTTTCATAATGGACTTTTTCACCTCGCTGTATTCAGTCTTACCTTGGCTTATCTGTGCCCTTGCCCATGATATAATTGAGCTTTTCAAAGTGGCGGCACATTAAAAGCTGCACATATGGATTTGCATTTGAAAATGACTACAATTTAAGGCTTTTATTAACAAAGTGGCCTGCTGTAATTTTTATAACCTGGACAAAGTTAGTGGAGCTGAAAGAAACCAGATGTTTCCCTTGAACAGCTCTCACCCTGTAGAGGACATGCGCTGCTTCTGATATGGATACAGAGCAATAAAAAAAAAAAAAGAAAGAAAGAATCTACACCACTCTGTTGTGGTTTCAAAGTCAGCTGGACCCGCGGTGCTACATCCACACCTCCTCCGCACATGTTCGCACACACCACACGTACTCACACACACCAAACACACTTCCTTCCTTCAAGCGAGCTTCCTATAGGGACTTCCTGCTCTAAGTGTTGCTTGTTTAGTGCCCACTCATCTCCCACCTCTTTGGCAGCCACTTCCTCTTCCTCCTGCTGTGTTCCTGTGTATGTGTGTGCATTTCTGTGTGTGTCTTAAATGTCTGTTCACATTCTGTATGTTAGCGTCTGTGTGTTGCATAACCAATTTTACATATCATTATGTGGAACTTAGCAGGTGCATGTGCTGCTTCCGTGCGTGTCCACATGCCTCTGTGTGCATGTGAGCTGCTTGTATCCCGTGTGTGTGTGTGTGTGTGTGCGCGTGTGTGTGTCACTGGACAGATGTTCATCCGGCCAGCTGACATCAATGATCCCATTAGCTGCAGCCTAATGTGCACCAAGTGACCCCTCCACCCCCGACCCCCTCAGACTACTACACTTGTATCCCTCCATGGGAAATGTCCTGAGAGAGTGGACAGGACAGACACACTCAGTGGGACTGTGGACGTGGAAACCTACCAGCTGAGATTTTTCTACAGAATACTGAAACCCCCAAATCTGTCCTGAAGCATAATCTATACTGTCTGCTGTCCATGTCGATGTAGATCCAAGTCGGCAGTGCAAAAGCACAGAGTTGCATTCATACACTCTGTGCAGAGTTCTTTTTTTTTTTTTTTTTTGCAGTTGCAGTTGAAAATATTCCAAAAATATTGAAAATAAATGTGTGACACCAGTGCAAAACAGAATTTTTATTAAATGTTTATCTCTCTGACATGTTAGAGCTCTGTCGTGTCATGTCACACACACACATCTTGCCATCGACTCCATCTAGAACACTCTCATGCTTTTTTTTTTTTTTTTTCAGCCATATGGGAGGAAAAACAAGAACGGTTACAGAATTTAGCTTTCATACCTTTGATAGCTTTGTCTTTGTTGAAGGTCAACTAATAAAAGTTTCTAATTAATAGAAATAAACCAGCATAGTTTGTGTCTAATATTAGGTTCAATCTTGTGCAAATTTTCAAAATATATGACAAAGCTGTGTTGTTTTGTTGTTGTTTTTTGTTTTACAGTGGCAAAACATGTAAAGATAAAAAAAAAAACTAAATAAATAAAACCTAAATCTGTCTTTTTTCTTGTTTAATGAAACCTAATAAACTGTTATTTGCTGTAACACAGTGAAACGGCCAACAGGCTCAAGAAAGAGCACGACAGCCAACTGGAGAGCACTTTAGCTAAACCTAAAATTAGGTTTACTTACTGTTTTTTTTTTTGGTTGTTTTTGTTTGTTTTTTGTAGCTTTCATCATCTATTACTAAAAAATCTTTTTTCAATCAGGAGGGACTAAAGACCCAGTGACAGATCAGATCAGAACAGATAATTTAAGAAATTTAAATGTAAACTGAAAGTGTAGATTTTGGCACTTAGACCCCGACAGGAAGTTGGTCACCATCCAAAGCACTCTTATGAAATATTCCAAGATGAAGGAAACTTCCTCTGGAGCCTTGACACCAGTGGTGGTCCTGAGCGGGAGCCCGATGTTGGGCCACAACAAGGTGGAGAAACTCTTGACTGAAGATACTCCATCCATTGTTGATGGTGAAGGGGTGGAGGTGGGTCTGGAAATTCCTTGGGACACTGAAATGACAGCAGAGATAGAGAACATTTTTAAGTTTGACATCTCGCAGGTGATTGGCTAGAGGGGAGGGTGTCAGTGAGTGCTTGGATGGAAATGAGACTGAGTAGGTGTGGAATTTAGAGACAGTTGGAAATGGTGCTTATGAGAAGGCCTGCGCACTGAACTTTTGCTAAGCTTCACTTATGTGAAATAACATCCCTGTTAATAAGTTTGAAGCTCAACATAACTACATGATATTGTATAAACTGAACTTTTCAGCCAACAGGTGCTTGTTCACAAATCCAAAACACCAGAGTTATTGGATGTAAATTGAAATCAAGTAGTTGAGCGACCCAGTAAAGCTCCATAGAGAAAAAATGTTTTACCTTTAACATTACACATTGTTTTAACATTGTCAGACACTAAGGAAAGATCAGAGAATACTGCATTTTTTATATATTTTAGGGTGATTGATAATATTTCTATCAATACATAGAACTGAACAGATTAAAATGAAAAATCAAAGCATCTTTCTATGTTTACCAGCTACACTGAAAGGTTTAAATCACTCTCTCTCATCTTCTCTGCTTCCGTAGTTGCTCTCTGCATTCATGGGGCAGTTGACAGAATTCAAATTTGGGATTTTTCTTTTTTTTTTAAATGTATATGGGTCAGTGTAAGAGCCTAAAAATCTACACAGGACGACGACATACTGCATAATTCTGAGTTTTCTTGTCACTCAAATAATGCATTTTTATTATTAGAAATGTATGCTGTTCACGTTTCTGTGTGGGTTTTTGTTTGTTTGTTTGTTTTATTCAAGGATTTTCCACATCATTGTATATACACAGACTCCTGCCCACCTCATTTGATTAAGCAGCCCCCCTAGCTAAGTAATCAAAAGATTTAGTGTTCAAAAAAGTACAGCGATCAATGTGCTCATTATGTTTTAATGTAATAAAAGGCTTACTTTATTGTTTCCACACAGGCCTATTTGTGGGGCACCTGCATGCATGTCTAATACTAAATATGTAATAAGTAAGTGGAGGAGTGACGTGATCTTTGCCTTTCAGAGCCACTTTTCCTCCCGACCCTGCAGTCCAGAGGTTAATGACATCATTAGCATTCTGCTGGGGCTTGCCTGGCCTCTCTTTCCCAGCACGACTTGTGCTCGGCTCAGAGGCTGACTAAGCCAGGGACTTAACACTGGGCAAGTCTGTGAGCAGAGATTGTGAGAGCATATGTGTGTGTGTGCGTGTGTGTGTGTGTGTGTGAAGGAGTGAGAGAGAGAGAGAGAAGGAGGTGGGGGTGGAGGGTGATGGCGTTCGTGGTAGTTGTGTGATCATCCTGAAAGTGTCACAGGATACTGGCACAGTGAGTCAGAGGTTGAGGATGAAAAGGAGGAAGATGAGAAAAGGGTTGGAGGGTGAGTGGTTGGACGGTGGACGGGGGTTGGACACCAGGGGTGAGGGGAACAGGACGTGCTAAAGAGTGACTGAACCTGTGAGTCAGAGGGAGTGTCTGTGGGCCAAGTGCGTGCACACACACACACACACACACACACACACACATACCCACACACATACCCACACCCACAGAAATCAGTTTAACTATAGTTGTGAGAGCCTTATTAGAGCAAAATAACATTAATCTTTTCTATAGCAGATCGAACTAAAAAGGAAGGTTCAGGTGTGAGACATTCACTTCCTGTCAAAAAGTCATGAAGTAGCTTTAACTTCTTAGAAAAAAAAATATTTCCGGTGTTTTAGACCAGAGGTTTCCAAAGTCAGAAACTGAGGGCCTCCCCTCAGCATAAAAGCAACGTATCTTATTATGTTCCATTCTAGCATTCACACAGATTTCAACAATAAATCGGTAAACGTGATTTTATAAGATAAATAAGCTTGTTTTACATTTTTAAAAAACATTTTAAACATGTTCTTCTGTTAACATCTTTGAAATATTTAAACATGTCCATCTGTTCTAAGCATCTTTTAAAGATATTTTAAATGTGTCCCATCATTTAAACATCTTAGGAAGCATTTTGAAAAGTTTATTTTCTTTAAAAACATCATTTAAACACACTTTTGGACACAATTTCTCTTTCCATACGCTCTCAGCAATCTTATCTCAACATCAGTGGGAACAGTGAGCTTCTGTCTTCAATGTGCAGGTTTGGGAAGGTGACTTTAGAAATGCAATAGGTGACAGATTACTAGTTACTGTATTAAAAATGTAACACGTAATGTAACTATTTAAAATACTCTATCAAAGTAATTTAATTTATCACATTTTATTATTTTTCTATATTTCCCAAAAATGTTTTTAACTACAAATGGTAAACCAGGCAGCGTCAAACTTTTCTAAACGGTCTTGACAGGAAATGGTAAAAGAAGGCAACGTGCACATCAAAAACATGCAAAGCAACCAAATTAAAATTATTCAACATAAGCTTAATATTTAAGGTAAAATGTTCAGATGTAATCCTCTTTGTAATCACTAACATCTTCATAAGTAACTAATTTAATTATGCATTCTTTCTCAATAACTGTAACTGATTACAGTTACAATTATTTTGTAATTGAACTACGTAATTTCGCTACATGTAATTAATTACTCCCTAACACTGTCAATGCGCGAAGGTGGCTGATGTAGTGATGCACTGCAGCAGTAAACAAACGTAAACCATCTCCTGCCTGTAGCCCTGAGCGGTACTTGCTTTTAATTGTGGTCAATGCAGAATATCTGCACTCACACAGGTAGATGGAGATGAAGAGAATGAGCAAGCCGGTTTAGTGGTTAGCACTGTGGCGTCATAGCAGGAAAGTCTTGGGTTTGATTCCCAGCTGGGAATCTATGTGGAGTTTGTATGTTCTCCACATGTTCAGGTGGGCTCCAGTTTCTCCCACCATCAAAACATGCAGGTCAGGTCAGTCTCCAGTCAGAACCCTTGACCGAGTTACTGGCTGTTACAAATCGATCAACTCCCCTCATCTAGCCTAAGTTAGCCTAAGTTATTTACAAGTTGTTTTTTTCATATTTTTCTCTTGTCCCGTGCCTCCCATGAAGTGCTCTGGCGCCCTCTAGGGGAGGCCTGCCTCACACTTTGAAAACCACTGATTTAGACAACTACACACGCTGTGCACATTCTGTTTAATGTGTTAGAACAGTCTGTTCTAGTGTTTCATAGGATGCAGTGATGAGTTACAAGAGAGATTTATTCAACATAAAATGCCAATTTTATAAGGCTAAGCTATTATACCATGCATGTTTTTTAATGTACCACTCGACTTGGGTTTTCTCCAGTTTGAGTTATGTTGTAAACGCTGATATATTACATTGATGAACTGTTAGCGTAGCAGACAGGCAGCATTCCACAGGTACTGAGCAAGAGGTTTTTTTCTAGCCACCAGATGAATGGAAATCCAATATGCTTTCTCGTTTCAACTCGTTTTTCACCAAATCCTGAGAAAATGTTCAGTTTCTAAGCTGATAATTGCTCCACTAAGTTCCCCGGCTGTCAGGTGAACTTAGTGGAGCAAGTCTGTGTGTCTGCCGCAGGTGTGGACTGGGACTAAAACATGGCCCTGGACTTTTTACCCCGACCAGCCCACGGATACTCCGCCACCCCCGCCCCATCGACGTACATACAACCACACCAGCCCTTAATACCACCACTTCTAAGCATACCTGAAGGATACTCGAGGTTACTGTAACACTACTACAGAGTTATTTCAAGAGCAAGTGAAAGGTTTGTCACCAGCAGGCCACTGTAACAGGTTCAGGCAGTCAGTATTTCATGATGAATGACTATATTTGACCAGGCTATTTCAACAAGGGAAAAATGTCAGATAATGCCATTGCTAATAACACGTATAATTGAACTAAAATAAAGTGCTGAAGTTCTGTACATATATGGCCTGCTGCTAAGGTACAGAACATTATTCCTGAGTACTGCAGGCCTATAAACAATAAAAACAAACATCAGGTGCTGACTGTACACACTTCTGCAGTACTTCTTCCAGAGTGCAGTTAAACAATAAGTAATGTTTAAAAATTAAAAAATTTACTCTAAATACTGCCTAAAATTGCCATGTAATTTGTGTTCAGTAACTGACTACATTGTGCTTTTCCTAGACCAAGTTTTGGTCAAGGCACATTTTCTGTTCCCACCCTCCACTAATCCGGGATACATTCCTCCACGGTTTCTCGCCTCCCTGTTTTGAAAGTATTCTAACAAATACAAAAAAAGCAAAAACCCTCAAAGAAGAGATCAAACCACCCAAAAAACCAGACAAAAAACCTCCATGAATCCTTGGAAGGGCGAAAGGTTTTTAAGTAATCTGACCCAACCCTGTTCACAAGCATGCGTGTTGCATCCCTCTGCCTCAAGAGGGCGTTATTTTCTGCACCTCTCTGTGGACATGTTCACGAAATCATTAGACTTGTCAAATCTTAATAATAAAAAATACACAATTGCAGTTTGCAGCTGGGTTACCATGAGCAACTAAACCTGTTAGTGTTAATGTCCCTCCTGTCCCTTTTCACTTTTTTTTTTAAGGAAAATTGCAAATTCTTTTAAAAACATCTATTACTGGATTTCCATTATATATATTTAAAACTTGTGAATTCTTTTTACATTTTTATAGAGCAAGAGATATGTGTGCATCAAAAAACATTTTTTGTGGAGAATCACTTAACATATACATCCTAAATTACATTTCTGAATCCTTCTGTCTACATTTATGCATTTTGAGACTATTCTAACCCCATATCCCTCGCCCTCAGCCTGGTCGACTGACACTTTTACGATGTGTGATGTAGCTTTCTTTGACATCAGTGACAAGACCAGAGTGTGTCCAAACAGGTGCAGTCTTTTAATCTGGAAACTTGTGGGCACTGTGAAACTAAAATTAAAAAATATAAACACAAAATGTAAATATTTGTCATAAAATCATTGGAAACATGCCCCAGGCATTTTATAGAGTTAACAATTAATATATAGTCCACACTTTCTAACACCTCTTTTACAGTACACACTTTGTGCAAATATACATCACTACACTTTACCAAAGGGGCAAAACTTCCTCTCACTTGGTCCGCCATGTTGTCTCTCTGATATCAACGTCACTATTCGATGTACAATGTTTAATGTCTTTGCTGAATCAAACCCCACACTGATGCACATGCAAACTCCTGCAGGGACGCCATACAGACTCCTAACCAGGGCTGAGCTGGGACAATCACTCAGGTTGGAAAATATAGTACAAAATACAGTTTCAGCCAGGCCACTTTTTAAGCGGCAACCCTTAGGCCTCTTTTTTGAGAAATATTCTGATGAATATTAGTGTGTGTGAATCATAAACTAATGAGACCAGCAACTGCCTGCACAGTACTGTTATGAAGCCCTTGGGCTTCCGCTTAAAAAAGTTGAGACTAACAACTGCTAAGTGCAATGTACTGTTATGAATCTCAGATAAAACAGGTACATATCATTAAAGAGGGTGACAACACCAGGACTAACATTTTACTAATATTTATGGAATAATAATAAAAGTTTTTAGCTGTAGCAGCAGGTGTCAGGAGGAATGGACAGCTGCTGGATCAAGGTAGGCGAGTGCTGGAGGTTATAGAGGTTACACACACACACACACACACACACGCACATAGCAAAATACATAAATCAGAATCACTTTTGTGGCCATGTAGTGTATGTAAACAAATACTAGGAATTGGACGTTGGTTTTCTGTTGCTCTCAGTGTATTTACAAACAAACACAGACACAGACAGGTAGGGCTGGGTATCGTTTCAAATTTTTCAATATTGGTACCA
>JAQFJA010000013.1:16907284-16917883 GCA_029874485.1 Naso brachycentron | reverse complement strand
CCTGCGTAATGATGCAAAAGAACATGAATAGAAGAACATGAATAAATGAAGAATGTACATTTACATGATGTTAGAAAAAGTCGATTTACTGTGTCAGTTCGACTAAAATTTGACTTTTAAACTACAGATAAACATGTTAGTCCTAATGAAATGTTCCCAAGTTAAATGTCTCAAAGTCAGACTAACACACTTTGATAATGAAGCTTAGCGAAAGTTCAGTCAGGAAGAGTTTGTTTTGGATGCCCAATAAATCACCATCAGGTTGCTGCTATCCTTACGCTCCACTACTCATCATCCTCTTCATCCAATTACAATCTGCCACCTTCTCTCTTTTAACCAGCCAGTCGTTAGCTATCAAATTTAAAAGTGCTCTCTCTCTCTCTGCTGTCATTTAACACTCAGAAGTTTGCTCCGCCCACCTCAATTAAGATACTGACCATCTTCAATCCTTTCAACCAACAGTGTCTTGGCTCCGGTGGAGTGTTCGTTACATGGGAGGCATCTAATCCATCAAGCTGCTTCCTTGGTGATCTACTTCCTGTGGGGTCTTTTTTTTCCTGTGCACAATAAGTTTGATCTCATTTTATTCTCTTTTATTCTAATTGGTCTATCCTGGCTGAAATGAGGTTGGGGATCGATTTACTCCTGCATTTATAAGCTCCAATCAGCCCAGAACTGACCTAAATGTGCTGTGCATGATCGATTGTTCCTGCGGTGGTCTTTTAACACCAAAATTGAGCAGAATAAATCTGTAGAGGAAAGAAAACAAGGATACCATTTGCATGAAGGGAAACGTGCATCTCATTTTTAATTATAGCTCCTTGGGTTTGTTATGTCATAGGTCATCTGGAAGAAGGTCCAATAGCAACCAGCTAAACAGGATGTATTGCCACAGACATACCTTACGTTAGCAAATCTAGTGTTAACACTAGAAGGGGCCAGAATTGCACCAGAAAGGCCATGGGTGGTCCTTTTTGCTGCCAGATTCAAAATTCTATTATTCTGTTATAGACAGAAATCCATTTATTGTGTAAGGTAAATTTAAATAAACAAACAAGCAAAAAAAAAAAAAAAGTGATACACACCTGAAGATATGCCAAGGTGGAGGAGAAAACACCACTTTCATTGAAGGCGGATCATCCAGATCCGCTCCTGGCTGATGCAGGTGAGCTCTGCTCCGCTGCGCTGCTACGAGGAGCAAAAAGTACCTTTGCAAATGGAGTTAGCATGACGCTCTCCAGTTTTACTTTTGACAGAGACAAAGATAGTTGCCAAGCAACCAAGATGCAGCTGCCATCGCTTGAAAATGTATCAAAGCTGCAAAGTCAGTGCGGTCATTTTGACCCCCTGTGGCCGAAATAGGTAGAAACGATCACATTTTGTTTGTCTTTTGTGCGATTTATATAAACAACGTTTTAAATGAAAATACAGACATTATTAGGAAAAGTCAGGGATCAGCAGTGCTGTCATTTTTAATGCAACAGAGTAACACGATACATAAATGTGAAAACAGTCAAACTAACCATCATGGCCTTTCTAGTGTTAACTGTAGCTTGACTTAACTTTGCATTTAAACATACTGTGTGTTTATTTGCTGGAATGTAAGATGCAAAGTTATTTTTTATTGATCTCTGCAGGGGCACGTGTTCCCTGTCTTGCATGCTCAGTATGAGCAGCAGTGGGCAGCCATTGCGCAGCCCCTGGGGATGAACACCCAGTCTAAGCCAGAGCCTTGATCAAGACCACTGACAGGAGAATTAATCTCACATGGCTTTGATGGCAGGTCAGCTTTGCTACTGGAGGAAACCCAACCGAATGTGGAAAGAGCACACAAACTTCGCACAGAAAGGTCCTGCCCTGGCCAGGAATCAAACTCAGCACTTTTTTGAACCCCACCTTAACTATTCCCCGACTGTACAGCCCTCAAATTTTTGTCCAGAACTGGAGAGTGGACTCTTGAGGCATGTCTGCCTGCATTCACACTCCCGCAGAGGGATGTGAAAGGCTCCAGCAGATCCTCAGGCCATTCAGCTCTCATATGGACAAATCCCTGGAAGCCATGGCAAAGGCTCAGTCAAGGCCTTTACTGTGCCAGCTCTTACATTCATGAAAAATTCTCTCATCCCACCATCAGTGCTATATTCAAGGGAAATCCATCAGCTCACAGTACAGTAAAATTATATGTGTTGCACTTGACATCCGGTATCCACGTGCCAGCGATTGTTGCATGCTTAAGCTTCTTTTTCCTCCTCCAGAGACATACAGCAGGATGGAATTTGTCTCTGTGTGTTGCCAAACACACTATTTGTCCTCTAAAATAACTCTTCCTCTTCCTCATGCTTGGATTGCGAGGTGCGTGGTGCAGCCACAGCACCACGGGCATGAGCAATCAGCCTGTCAGTGTAAACAGGTTTTCAGTTTTACAGACAGCAGAACACACCCTCTTCCTCCTGCCTTCATTCCAAAGAATGAGAGTGAGGATGGTATTCTGGCTGGCTGTTGTATTGTCCACCAAAAGCCAGAATGACTAATCCTGGCCCAGCGTATGCTAAGTTTATGTACTGTATAAATCGCAGTGTTCTTGGCTGCAAAAGGATGCAAATCGGCATAAATGTACAATTTTTTCTCCCATTAATGCTGATGAGGCTGCGTTGAAATCCTTGCGTCAGGGCTGCACTCATTGTACACTGGTTATTTCATGTCAGAGAGTCTCTCCAAACCTTTAAACTCATTATTTATTTAAGGACTTCTTGTTTGCCTTGTCAAACTGCGGCCTTGCTTCTGGTGCCAGCATGTGCCCCTGTCTATGTTTTTGCATCTCACAAGGCTAACCTGTATTAATATTTCAAATCAGGAAAGCAAACAGGCCCCGGTCCATCCTTTGATTGGCAGTTGAGGTGATGCAGCATTGAGAGATTATTGATGCATTGTTATGGGGTTAGGTTTGGACTGCTGCAAAATAGAAAGATGAAATAAAAGCAGCAAACATTTGTCCATCAGTTTTGCATAGTTTAATTGAATAATTCCTATTTGGGTTGTGAAGCTTCAGGCGGATTCCAAGTGGCACAGATGTCCCATGAATAAAACATCGACTCTGTGAGCAAATATTAGCACTTGCGGTTATGATTATTTTCTTGTTAATGTTTGCCAATGTTAAACATGCGCTTTTGGGTTGCTTTGCAATTGTGATTATAATTGGTCACGTTGAAAACACACAAGCTGTGACACATGACTTTAACAGGGAAGATAGAAGTAATCCATTAAGATTTGCATGTTATTTTTGAAGAGATTATCTTCATTATTCCTCTTCTGGATCGCATTTCGCAGTCAGCGTTGTTTTGTAATCAAATCCAAATCAGTCCACGCTAATTCCATCCACTTGTGTTGCATCTGTGCAGGCACGAATCAAAATGAGATGCCAAATGCTAGAATGAGTCTGTGTGAGCACACCTCATGTAAGTGTGTAAGCGTCTAAGATTTCTCAAAGGTTGCAACAACTCCGGGGCCATTTCCTTTATCCTTTCTACCTACTGCAATCTCTACTCCCTGTCAGGTTAAGTAATCTCGCAGATCAAGTTGAGCTGACTGAGGTATGGCCATGCATGTTAACACCGCAGTCTAAACTTCACTATCTTGTCACAGCATGCAGGTTAGACAAAATACAGTGGGACTGTTATCAGAATTTACTGTCATAACAGTGTTCAGCAAGCAAACACCTCCTGACAAAGATGATACTGCAGAAATATAAAACGTTAGTGTTTACATTTATTTATTAAATAAATTAGTAAGCATCAAACAGATGTTTTTTTAGAATAATAATGTATGAAATGCCAGTATGTAATGTGAAAAATCCTTTAGTGATGAAAAGATTTATGAATTTGTAGTGAGCCACGGCTTTATAGTGGCTTTACAGTGAGTTTCAGCTGATTGTTTAGCAGTTGAACTCCTGTTTTAGTTTATTCTCATGGACTCATTAGCCATTATTACACCAAAATCAGCAAGTACTGGATATATAGTAAGAGTAATAATAGAAAGTAATAACTGACCCTTTGCTAAACTCTGCCCCTGGATGTGAACAGGCCAATCAGAGCGTACCATCTTCCAGCTCTGACCGAGATCTGTGCTCCATAGAAACTCATGGAATTTTTTCACATTTTCTTCATTTTCAGACTGGTTCTGCGGTTTTTAAGCTTGTTGTGGCTAAACATTATGTCTGGGGTACTTTCAGGATTAATACTCGTTATTTAACAAGGTTCAAAGGAGATATACATTCTTACCTTTTCAAAATCAAATGCTGTAAAGTGCAACATTGTACTCTGGGCAAAACTGCGTCCTCATTCCCCTTTGAACCCCTCGCAGTTTAACAAGCACAGCTTCGTCTGCTTCTGTAACCTTAAATAAACACTAAGGACATTTTACGTTGTTGTTAGTTGATATTAGCCAGTTAGTTTGACTTACTTACAGCTGTTTAGAGTGCTAGCAAGCAGCTAAGCTAAAATCTGTAGCTGGAGTCTTTAAATAGCAGCTCTCAACAGTTTGAAATGCTGGTAACCTGAACTCAAGCTCGACAAAAAAGCCCAACTTCGCTTTAAACATTAATTTATACAAAGAGACGTGTCCTCCTCTTGTCCTAAACGGGTCCTAAATAGTTACAAGAGTCCTTGCTTGTTTTATTAATAAAGTTAAACATAAGCTGAAGCTGCTCCACTGTGATCTGTAGGCTTTAGCATGTATCTTTATGGTCATAACTTTAACCTGTTTTCACTGCTGAGTCAGTTTGACATCCTGCATAATTAAATTATTTGTTGTAGACCTTCTGTCACCAGGGACTGCCGTTGGTGACAGTGTGAACTCTATGCTAGCTCAGAAAGCTTGACAGACACAGCCTACTTTCAGCAACTAAGAGGGGTGTGGCTTAGCAAAAGTTCAATAGTAATAATAATACTTAAGTTCTGGACAAATGGATAGAAAATAATAATTTTCTTTCTTTCTTTCTTTTCCCCTTGAATCAGAAGAAGGTCTGTTGCGTTGCTCTTTTGCCTCTGTGGCATCTTGCAGATGACGCTGGCTACATTCAGGTTTTTCAAGCTGCTGTATGTCCCCATCTGGGTGAATTGTAATAATTTTAGTTTAAATTGAATCCTATAAAACATTTCCATCAACTTAGCAGTGCTCGTGCTACTAAGCAATTGTTAGCATTCCAACAAGCTACAATAGGACGCTGAACATGCTTGACATTATACGGATCAAAAGTCACCACGTTAGCATTGCTATTCTGAACACGTTAGCATGCTAAATTCTGAAAAAAAATATTGTAAACATCTTACAATTTAATGTAGGCCAACAGAAAACCATATGATAGGTTTTGCTGTGAAACTGTTTAATTGAACTGCATTAGATTTTAGAGTTATGCAGGTGAATCAAATTAATTGGTTAAATAAGAAATTCAGTTTATACTGTGATGCTTTTGTTAATAACCAAGCAAATTCTCATTGTCAGCTCCTAAAATTGACTTAAATAATGCAGTGGTTCTCCACTGCTCAGACTGTTTACCTTGAGTATAAACAAATAAAGGATGAAAAAATAGCCCTACAGTATATCTAACATTAAAAACTGCTATCCACTATAGCAGATAAAAAGCACTTTTTGCTCTTTCATTTTAACACACACAGTGAAGGACACAGCACACAGGAAAAACAAAACCTACCATTCATGTGCAAACATGCCTGTTTCATATCCTGAGTATACACTGGTCCAGTTGTCTGCTGCCTCCATGACAATTCTTATCATGTTGCAGATGTTTATTTTGCACGAGCCTTTTCTGTGAATGGCGCACTGTGAACGGTGACGGCTGTCTCTCTCTTACTAGGTGGTCCCGCCTTTTGACAAAGTTTGTATATTGTGTTTTCTAAAAGGCCATGAGAAATGACATCCTCTGAGAGAACACGTCTGGCCTGTGATGAGTGACTCTGTTAACACGTGGTGGAGACTAAAGGAAAAGAAAAAAAAACAGCCTTTAATTTAATAGTGTTGCATTGCATTCTTTTAATTTATTCTCAATCCACTGACACTTTCTCTCAGTTTAATGATGCATTGCAGTGTTTTATGACTGCTTGTCAGTTTACACGTTGCTGTCAAATGGGACACAATTTTTTTGTTTTCCAATACATTTTAGCATAAATTCTTGTCCAAAGCAACTTTTGGTAATTGCTGTAAACTTTGTAGAAACAGTGAACAATCATCAAACTGTAAAGTCACGGCAAATTTGAATGAGCTTTGCCATTATTTAATCTTTAATGTGGATTGACTGAAATATTAAGAATTTTGAGGGAACAATTCAAATGTCATCGGCATTGAATATGAATCATTGTTTTTGTAAACTGTCTCAGTCTACAGATGAAAATCTGAATAAAAGGTATTTTTGGCAACAGTACAGTGTGAACATTCATTCACATGCATGTTAGGCTTGTTTCCATTGCTTCCATCTGATAAAATCTACTAACCTTACAACAATCTGCAGTTTGTTACATAGTGATTATGGACATTATGGTGGAAAGGCTATTTGTAAAGGATGGCATCCAGCGAGCTTGCATCAGCCTGAAGGAGTTCATTTAACCCAATAACGGCCAGCTTGCTGGACATTATCCTGCTTATTACATGACTATTTACTAAAGAATGAGAATATGAAACAAGATATTTATTTAAAAATTATTTTATTTCCTCAGAAAAATAGTCCATATGATTCTACAGTTGGAACTGCTTGCATAGCAACGTAAATAAACCTATCTATGAATGATTTTAATGAGCATTAATGTTTCCTGAATGTTTCCGTTGATGGTGGTGTGAGACAAGGAGAAGGAGAACTTCTTTGGGGACACTGATGTTGACATTTCTCTCCTCATTAATCTGTGTCTCCATCATGCTGTAGCTCTTGCAGTTGACACACCTGGAGCTGCAGTTGGCAATTTTACCGAACTTTTTCTGTGGATTGATGTAATTGGACGTCGTCCTCCTAAGTCTATGATCACAACTAAATCCATAGCAACAGTCTGTTGTCCATAGCAGCAGTCTGCTATTTAGAAATAGCATACCTGAGAATGTCGTAATTGACTAATTAGACTCAAGTATTCAACAAAGCCATTGTATGAGTAATTAAACCACTTGCCTCGATACATCAGTGAATAATGGAGATATGTTTTTCCAAGCAAGTCTGGATTTTTTTAAATTACAAAAATCAGGTCAACAAGTTATGTGGTAATATGTGCCGTATTTGTGGATAGTTCTTTTTAAAATTAAATTTTATAAAATAAAATAAAAATGTTACCATTGTTGTAATTGTTTTCCTTTTGATTTAGTTACTGGCTTCTTTGATACAACCCTGATTCCAAAACCGTGGGATGCAGTGCAAAATGTAATTTTTAAAAAATCTAATTTAATCTTTTTTAATCTATTCTCAGTTGAAAAGAGGACAAAGACAAGATATTTAATGTTTAAACAGATCAACTCTATTGTTTGCTGTAAATACACACTCTGAATTCCAGCAACACATTTCCAAATAGTTGGGACAGGCGCATGTTTACCGCCGTGTTACATCACCTGCTCTTTTACCAATATGCAGTAAGCGTGTGGGAACTACAGACACTAATTGTTGAAGTTTTGAGAGTAAAATTCTTTCCCATTCTTGCCTGACATACAGCTTCAGTTAATCAACAGCTTGGAGTCTCTGAAGTCATATTTTGTGTTTATAATGTGCTGCATGTTTTCAACGACAGGTTTGAAATGCAGGCAGGCCTTTTACCTGCACTCTCTCACTACAAAACCAAGCTGCTGTAATACGCAGGATGTGATTTGGCATCGTCTTGCTTCAATCAGCTGGGACATCCCGGATGGCAGCATGAACGCGATGCTCTAAAATCTGTGCCGCTCAACATTAACTGTGCCTTCATAGATGTGCCGTGGGCACGACGAACCTTCATACCATCACAGATGCTGCCTAGGACTCTTGTGCTGATGGAAATCAGGATGGACATTTTCTTCTTTATCCCAAAGGAACAAGACATCCACGATTTCCAACACAATCTGAAATATGTGCTCATCAAACCACAGCACACTTTTTGCACTTTGCACAAAGTGAGGTCAGACGCTGAGAAGTCTGCACGTTCTAGATGCTGTTCGCTTACAGCATTCACTTTGCAGGATAGAATCTAAACCTCTATAGATGCAACAATAAACTGTGTTTTAACTGACAATGGTGACAGTTAGTGATGTTCCTTATTTAGTGATTGAAAGACTCATGGACTAAACATGGCAAAGAGAAAACAAAGCTCCTTACTAAACAACTTTGGATTTACTTAAAAACTTTAACTGGGACAACGCAAATGTAGAGGAGGAAGCTAATGTAGCGAACGTGCATGCTTGTCCATCATTTGACTGCCAACTATTTATAAGAATTCAGCATAACACTGGAGCGCTAGTTAGGGGGAAACCTCCCCCCGCTGCCACGGGGTATTTCGCACACCCAGGTCACAACTGCCCACAACAAACAGTCAATATTTTAATTAGATTATTTTCCTTTGAAAGTTTTCAAATCAAAAAATGAACTGACACTTTCTGTCTTTTCTCCCCCAACAGAACTTAGTTCTAGTTGTTTTTCTTCATGCCTGTAAAATGTTTTTCAGTTTGGTTGGACTGCTTATTGTCTGATCTGAACCCTGCCCCGCTTTGAACTTGTGTTAATAAAAACTGCTCTTTCTGCTTTGCCTGTTCAATCTTTTATGGGAAACAATTATTCAATTTGTACTCTATGAGATTTTTCCACGTTTTAAGGATGCTTTAATGAATTATTGATTTGGTTATTGTCTCTCGTGTGTGAAAGATGTTTTCTCTTTTGATCGGTTGTTACAGTGTGTGGTTTTACTAAGTTGTGTTGTTTTACATTGTGAATCTGATGCTTGATGGAGGTTTGGGACTGAAATATTAAGTTTCCAATAAACATGCTGTGCAAGGGTTCAGCCTTTTTTTCCTCCATCATATGAGTTTTTCGCATACATCTTGGTAACTGGAGCATCATTGTTGGATGTGGTGGTTTGCTCGTCAGCGGGGGCCTGGCTGCTGTCAGAGATGGATGAGGTTTCCCTTCTGTTAACTGGCCGCCTCATGCACAAATGCTGTGTGTGGGCCCAACTAATGAGGGTCAGCACAGGCCAGAGGTCAGTGGGTGGAGTTTCTCTGTCAAACTGTTCTACAGGCTGATGTCACATGCTCATTATGGAAATATATAACCATGCTGCATTCAGGATATAAGCACAACAAATAGAGGAGCTGTAGCCTCCTGATACTTGCTACAAAGAGAGGGGAAAGCAACAAGAAATAAACAAGAAAATCAGAAAATGAATATATTAATGAGAAACAAAATTAACCATGTAATATTTATATGAGGAAACTAAGAGCTAATTGAAGGCATCTTTATCTTTCTCCCTTAAGTAATTGTGTTTTTGAACCAAGACAAATTCAATCAGCTCCCCACTGACTCACGCAAACCAAAACACTCCCTCCTAATCAGTAAAAGAAAAAAAACTGAAGTTTCCTCACTTTTTCATTAAGTGGATAGAAACCCAAGGTGTCCTTCACCTTCATTGCAGTGAAAATGTCCTCCTTCATGTTCTCAGCAGGAGGTCTTTCCTGCCCCTCCCTCTCTGTTGCCATCGCTTTGACACAACTCATCCCGAGCTTGCTTTCACGTCTCCCATGATGAGAGCGATAGCAGCATTGTGGCAGACGAGAAACGTTTGAAAAATGGATTAAATTACCCTCTCTGCAGAGGCTACGTCTCCTCACGCTGCGTTGTCTTTATCACAGTGATGTTTACATTCATTAGCACTTGTCTGAAATGTGTCACAACCTCCCCCTCGCTCTCACACGCCGACCACTCTTCATATCAGTTCGACTGCGAGCAGATGCTATCGGGCAAAGGAAATGTTTTGTCTCGTTTCCATTAGCGAGGCCCAGGGGCTCGGTCAAGACTTTACTTGTCAGAGTG
Source organism: Naso brachycentron (assembly GCA_029874485.1). Lineage (NCBI taxonomy): Eukaryota > Metazoa > Chordata > Actinopteri > Acanthuriformes > Acanthuridae > Naso > Naso brachycentron. Next base: position 16,907,844 of record JAQFJA010000013.1, on the reverse strand, counting down.
CACAGGAGGATTTGTAGGGCTGAGAGGACAAAACACTAGAATGTGCATTAGCTTCTCTTGCCTCAAAGGGGCTGTTCACCCAAAGTACAACGTGACATCTGCTCTGTTTATCTCTCTCGCTGCCTATTCATCAGACGCCAAAACTGTATAGACAGCAACAGCAACATGTTGCTCAAGAAATCTTTTTTTTTTTTCTGAAAGATCCACCTACATATCTACCTTCAAATCATTTAACTGGACCTACTTTGCACCTATGGAAACTTGTGGACTACCATCATGCTGTACATGAATCTGTAACGTTTAGAGGACAACAATGAAAATTCCCTTTACTTACAAGTTTTAAGGTATATCTCAAAACAGCAAATAAAACTAAAACATTCTGCATGGCTTAGAACAACTGATCTTAATTAATAAAATATTACATAAATAATTAGGACAAATTAATCCATTAAGAGACGTGTTATCAATAAAATCATTCAGTAAAAATAAACAAATGCTCATAGCTAAGTGTAATAATAATAGTTATAGTTGAACAGAGATTTTTTTACAAACTTGTTTAA
>JAQFJA010000013.1:16871733-16883951 GCA_029874485.1 Naso brachycentron | reverse complement strand
TGTTAGTAAGGCTTGAAAACCTACAACCTAAATGAAAGAGTTATTTAGCTGCAGTCTTCAGCAGCGGTTTAATGTTACTAATAACAGTGAAGAACCAGAGGAGAGTTGTTTTAAATCCAAACCCATTCCCAAGGATCTTCATGACAGGAGCAAGTAATAATACTAGGAATAGTCTCATATAATAATAATTTGTCTCTTATATTTTGGTGATATAACTGTACTGTTGATGCTGCTACTGCTGTCTGACCATAAACAGTATAAGCAAGCATATTTAGCTTCACCAATGTCTTAACATATTTTCACAACACTAAAGCAAAGTCCAGGTATTACATCAGGGTCAGGACTGAATCTCTTGAAGGGCTGTAAAAAACACTGAAGTCATCAGTAATAAGTAGAACTGTTTACTTTGGCAGACTGGATAAATACACAGTGCTTTTTTTAAACATCCATCATGTCACTTTGACAGCAGAGCAACACCAGCTCTGCCTCACCCCAATTACTCTTTATTGAACTGTAAAACTTTAAAAGGCCGTAAAAGACAAGAGAGCTCTGTTCGATTAACTTGAGCGATCTCAGTTCATGCTTTCAGACGTAAATACTCCCTGTTCATGGCGGCTAACGTCATTGTTAGCTTTGAGCAGAGATCAACCGTGAATTACGCAAAGCATTGTCAAATTAGCAAATTCATAAACATTTACAGCTTGGGCAAGAAGCATTGTTGACAAGGCTTGGAGCAGGGCCACTCTCCTGTCCACATCATGTTCCAGGTAATGAGTAATCCTCTCGTCTCACCACTTCTCAGTCTGGTGTTGCTGCTTCAGTGAAATCACCTTTCCTTGGCATGTCGGCTTGCTGTAGAACAAGCCTCTCTCCTATTACAAAAGGCTGGGCTTAATAAGCGTCCAGGCTATATCAGCGCTGTATTCAATTTCCTCAGATCTTGGAACACAGCTGTAAAAGTAGCTGAAATTTACTTCTTCACCCCCTCAGGTTTTCTTAAAGGGAGATTCCCTTGTGTTGGTTCTTTTACTCTTGCCAGAAAAATTGCTTTGCTCTCTTCATTGGGCCTGTGGGAGAAATATGGAAATTTTACAGTAAGAAGTTTAGAAGCAGCGTAATTGGAGTCAGGCCAGGGTGAGACGCCCCCGCCTCCCCCATGACCTGCAGCATTAGAGGCCCCTGAGCCTCATTTGAATCTGCATGCTTAAACACACAAGCTCTAATTGAACCAGATTTAAGTTAAAACTTTAAAAACTTAAGCTGCTCACATAAATATTCACTTATATGCTTGTGCCACTGTACGGTGCATCGTATCCCAGAGATATTTAATTTAATTATATATTTTTACGCAGTTATGAATTGCATTTTGTCTACTTTATTGTTAACATTTTCACTGATGGCAAACCATAACTGTTGACACAACCCTCTCACTCTAAGCTCAATATAAGAGCTACTCTGTAGGTTTCAATCAAATTTGTTGCAGAACTGCAAATGTTTCTTTTTTCTTTTTCTTTTTTTTTTTGAGTTGAGAAGATCAGCAGGCTACCACTGAAATATCTGTCCAACATGAAGCTCAATCATAAGCTAATTAGCTTAGCTTAGCAGGCTGACTGTCTTAACTTAACTCTGTGCAAAGATATAAACATTCATTGATTGCTCGTTTAATCAATATAAAAACTAAAAGGGTTTTGTTTTTTTAGCTTTCAGACAGAATCAAGCTAGCTGTTTCTGCCTGCTTTCAGTCTCCATGCTAAGCTAAGCTATCTCTACCTGGCTGTAGCTTCAGAGTATTATTTTTATACTGAGCACAGCCATTACGTAAGAGACTTCATATAAAGATAGAAAGAAAAAATGAAACTATTTCAGATACAGGTGCTGCCATCTTGCAGTGGTGAAGTCGAGTGGAGGTGTGCTTTCGAGTTTCCATCTGTGCAGTCAATTAGTGCTGTAGTCAAGAGCACACGAACTGAGACCAAGAGCTGACGTAGGCCAGAGTGTGCTGAGAGCGAGACAAGACCACGACCATTAAAAAATCTTCCACTGATTTTGATATTGTCACAACTCGGCTCGTGTGTCATGACAAAAAATAGAGGAGTCAGGGTTTTGCAAAAATAACAAATGATTTATTACAAAAATAAGGAACTTAGCAATATGAAACGAAACACACTAACAGAAAATAAACTAAAACAAACAAATGGTGCAGGCGATGGGCTGGCTGAGAGAGAGAGAGCAAAGCTGCAGGAAGCCGGCCTTTATTATGTGTGAGAGCAATTGGGCCCAGGTGCTCCAGATTTAACAGGAAATGATGATTCTCATCTCCTCGAGAAGAAAAATGTACATCAGTACATCTATTAACACAGTGACTCCAAGCAGGGGCCGTCACAATGTGGCTATTGAAGTTAAACGTTTTCCCAGCCGCCTCGGTAAGCACTGTCCTGCAGAGGCTGCACTCTGCCGAGTGTTTTCCCTTGTATCTTCTTTTGCTTATGAATTCTCTGCGATTAAGGCAGTCAAACTTAAAAGAGTCAATAGATAAAACTAAAAATGCCTTATGTCATTTGCAGCATTTGAAGCAGAAAGTTTTACATCCAACCACAGTCATTATGTTAACAAATGCATCTGTTGTGGTCTCGACTGGTCTTGATTAAAAATCCCAAGTCTGCTGTGTCTGAGACAGAGACGAGACTGAGTCAAAATGCGTTCGATTCCGACACGAGAGCAAGACCTTCGAAAAGTGGCATTGAGACCAAGACCAATTTTAACTACTGCAACACTGCAGTCAATAACTTCTTATGCCCTTCAATAGCATCAATATAATAACATGTATCAGAAAAAGAAACACTTGAGCATAAATCAGTGTGACAAGAACTAACTACAATGACAGAAACCATGTTTAGAAAAACTTATTTGTTGTCTAAGCCTGCCCTAATTTTTTAGTTCATTTTTTAGTTCATGTCCTATATTACAGCGATCCACGAGGGGGCGATTAAGATTTTTGTTTTGCTTCACTTCGGGCACTGTCATGTCATCATTCTTTATATACAGTTAATGGGAGGTACTTGTTTTATTGATGGAGATGATGGTGATGAAAATCAGATATGAAATGAGTTTTAACCTCTGACGTAACTTAATGCATCTTGACTCGAGCCTTATCGCGATAAAGGAAAATGATGTGAAGCTGAGAGTGCAGGAGCAAAGTGGCCCCCTGCTGTCTGTCATGATTCATGCTATCACTGATCATGATGCAATACCCTGCAAAGTGAGCTGCTGCAGCACATCATTACAGTGGTAGAGAACAGTAGGAAGTGCAGTCTCATAACTCATGGCCTGCAGGATTCTGTCCATGTGAGTTTAGATCTACACAACATGATAGTTGCTTCATTTCTCACCGAGTGCTATGACATCTACTGACTGCAGCTCCAGTTTGACTTTGAAAGCACTGAACACGTCAGGTATACGCTGCACCTTTCACTCAAAGATAACTCAACGACAGAATGAGACTGACAAACCAATTAGCTTTAGTAAAGGTGGAATGAATATTGATGGTTGTCACAGAGGTTGAGTAATGCACGTAAAGATAACATCAAGAATGAGTCGACATAATGCTGACTGACAGTGGTGCTGCAAGAGAGTTTGGCCAAGGGAGTGGGAACATTAGATGAGTGCGCTTACACCGTGTCAATCAATTACAGGCAGAACAGGGTGAAAAGGGAAATATTCTCCAGGTGACTGCAGGAACAGAAGTTAAGCTGTTACAGTCTGTGAGCAATGTTGTGCATGGGGCAGAGCTATCATTCATTTCCCATCAGAGTGGAGAAGACACATATCACAGAATAGAGTAAGTATAGAAGTAAAGAAGGGTGAAAATATGTGATAACCTATGTTCACCAGGAAGTAGGTGTTGACTGCATTAGTAACTGCTGCTTCCTATTCTTAAATTAGTTATAATACTGCGATTGGCAGAGACGGCCCATAAAAAAAATTAATCAAAGTAAACTGTGCATAAAAATGATGACATTATGATCCATCCTGCCAACGCGTACAGCATGGCTTTCATTGATTCTACAGTCACATGTTACTGTCATTGGAATGGACTAAAGTATGTTTAAAAGAGAGCTATTATGCTTTTCTGTCTTTTCTGACCTAAAAATGCTGTTACAATGTTGGATACTCGTGTTAAACAATGCCAAAGCGTCACATGATGAGGTGCATGCATTTGGAAGCGAGCGCTGCGCTGTTTCGACTGACTCTGCATGCTGTGTTTCAGGAAGTTTTTTAACTCTGTTGTTACAGAGTTGTGACGTCAGTGTGCGCTGGTCTTCCTTACATGGGCATGCCAACTCTGTGCACACAGCGCTGTGCCTGCCTCCTACCCCAGATTACTGCCAGCAAATTGTTCAATATGGCTCCAACAAAAAGTTTTATAGGTGAAAGAAGGGAAATTAACTTTGTTTAGCTCTCCTAAAGAGGCAAGCACCAGACAGAAGTTGACCGTGTTCCTTTTTTCTTGACCAACAAAAGAAAAATACCTCCTTCTGGATTTATTTATCACATTTCCTCATCATGAGCACATGAGCTGGATTAATGGCTAAACTACTGCTAAAGGACAGCAGCTGTCAAAAGGGGCTGTGGGTTCAGCGAAGTGCGGAGACGCGCACGGAGGAGGAAAAGGGGAAGAAGGAAGCTACACGGACCATTTTAAGAGAATGCAGGAAAATAGAAGGAAGACAGAGGTTGTGTTTTACGAGGATCTACAAACTTTACTGTTCGGTCATTCAGTCGTTCGGTCATCACAAAATGAGTATAAAAAGTCCTCATTAAACATAGAAGAAAGTTGATTCCAGTTTTTCAACAAAGTTTTCAATACGAGCGATAGAACAAACACAGCAAAATAAAAATCAAATAATGAGAAAAAGTACATATACTCCAACAAGTATATACTCATAAACTCTGCTTAGACCTATAATTGACAGTAAATGGATATTATATACAAGCTGCCTTGCAATATATTATGCCTTACTATAATATGTAATTTATTTCCTAGAAATTGTAGGGTTTGTGTCCTGAATCCCATGTGGTTGAGCAGCATTTTGGTGAAGGACACAGATATTATGGTAGGCTATACAAGTCAACAATCTTAAACCCTAAACAGACTCTTTCAACTTGCAAAACAGGTGAATCAAGGGACAAGATCTGAATGACGACAACCACAACCACATGATGACAATGATGAGCTGTCATGGCGTACATACTGGAAAATTCTAAACATTATATTGTTATTTACCCTCATTTCCCACCTTTTCCTTCTTGTGTTTATTTTTTTTTGATGAACAAGCTGCTGTTTTCGACGAAGATGCAGGCAGTTTTTGCATTCCTAAAGGCTGTTTTCCCCACCTTCAGGAGCTGAAACTTATTAGCAAACTTGTGGTCATTACCTTGGGTCTTATTCATTGTTTTCATTCGGGTGTGGTGGATTTTTGCAAATTGTAGTGCTGCACTAGAAGCCACAGAGACCTGCTGTTTTCCTAGAATAATGACTCATGGATACTGGTCAGCATATAATGAAAAGTTGGACTTTTTATAAAGGTTACTTTATACAGCAACTTTTACTAAAAGCCCTGAATGCCCAAGCATACACAAAACATAACATGAAAGTTTTATCATGAGGACATTGTTGCAGGATGTTATGGATTTTTCACCCAGGTGAGCACCAATTATCTTCTCTGCAGACACAAATTCATTGCAGCCTGTTTTTGTCTTGCTTGGAGGCTGACACCAGAATGCATTTAGTTAAAATGAATTTGCACAGGCTGGATAACTGCTGTGTAGGACAAGATCAACAGCTTCTGCGGCTGCCAAGAGATTAGTTTGACTAATCCATCATATATGTCATTCAGCCTCACTTAGCTAGCAATCCAAAACATTTTGGCTCCACTCAGCGAAATTAACTCATCCAATGAGATCATCTCACAGAATAATTTGTATAACTGAAGTAACACATTCACCACTACACTATTTTTGCCGGAATTTGGCAAAAAAAATTACTTAAGTAAACATTATGGATGAGGAAATAATTTTCACAGCAGAGTTTTGAGGATATGAGTCAGGTAGTGAGATCACTTATTCTGATGAGTGATTATAACACAAACCGAGACTACATTTGTAACCTTGCGTACATTTCAGATTGCCAGCTCATTCTCACTCTATGATAATAAAATGGCAATCACGTAGAATTTTAACCAAGGGGACTAAAAGCAAAAGGTACCATTCGTCTTGTTAACTGCCTCTGTAACGTATTCAAACCACAGGCCTCATTCTGAGCGGATGTGAATATATTTTAGAGCCTGTTTTTTACTTTGCTGAACTTTTGCTTGTGGAGAAACAGAATACCCGAGCCAAGTAAAAGGCCACCTTCCATCGTGGATCTGTCGTTAAAGAAACCCCTCGCTAGCAATCCCACACAAATACACACATGCGGCGAGCACTCAGGCAGGATGTTGGTGCTCTTTCTTCCTCACAGCATGGGCAAACAACTGACCTGTATCTTTTTCACAGTCTGCACGACAGCCTCCCGTCCAGGGAGCTGTTACTCCAGCAAGTGACTTTTCTTTCCGGTCGTTTGCGGGAATAATGGCACTCAGAGGCCAACACTCCACAGTGACCGGGACCTGTTATTCCTAGCAACCGTCTGGGCTGCTCAGGACATTAGTCAGAGTTTTGGATGCTTGTGAAGTGCTGAGCCCTGAGTTCATCCGGGGGGATTTTTTTCAGCATTGCTTTAAGGAATTAGATGCATATTAAAGTGATTTATTCACTCAATACCACTTGATTTGTAATGAGCAACGTCTCAAGGCCATGATTAAAACAAACTTTGTCCTATTGATTGCCTGTTGAAATGTCTGTTCTTGACTCTGTTGTGAAAGATTGCATTTTCATTGCTGTCAATACGTGCTTATGTATAATGTAATCAAGTGGAATCAGAGCTTTCATTACACATTACAAAAACAGATATTTCTTGCAGCCCTTCTACTTAGCTTCAGTATTGACTTTCCAGAGACACGGTAAATTGTAGGCTGCTAATAAAACATGCAGAACCACCATTAGCCTTTCAACAGCACTTGTCAGCTGACAAGCACAATGCCAAGCACCTAACATAATTTATTAACACATGTTGTCTCTGAGAGCAAATGCTACCGACAACAGGCATCAGCATTTTTAAAATTTAACAAAGGCTGTCTCTTGTGTGGCCTTGAAAGGTTGCGGAGAATATTTTAGGAAACATATCTGATAAACTTATCTCAAAGTAAAGCATCAAAATAAGTCAGTGGTGTAGATACAAATATAAACATCCTGAAAAATAGAAATAGCTTACATTCTTTGCACAAAAGTGTGAACAATTATCTGTGTATGTGGCTGAATACTTGTTAATTAGCCTTATGAAAACGTGTTGATTTATGCGTCTGGAGCTCAGTTCCAGCAGGATGCCATTTGGACCAAAAGGAGGAGGAGCTGAGCATGTTCATGTGTCAGAGGAGTTCAGCAAAGTACAGTGAGTTTAAAAACAGTTCCAGCCATGAACTCAATCCATCATACTTGTCTTCAGCCCTGATAAGCACTGTCGAGCACCCTCGGCGACATACATCATCATTGTGCGTGTAAGATTTGTGCTTTAAAATTCTTCCGCAGTGATTTCAGTCACAGTGTCGCAGGATACATGTGTTTTACGCTCCTGTGGAGCCGTGTGAAGGACTTGAGCGGCAGAGCCTGTCCTCTGCAGTGAGCTCTGAGGAGAAGGGCTCACGTTTGATTTACAGTGTTTGACCCCATTAGGCCTATGAGCACCTTTGTATCCATAGCTGTGGGGAATGTGTATGTGTCAGTGTGTGTATGTGTGTGTGTGCTCATGTTCTGCAGAGAGATAGGGAGAATGAAAGGGAGAGAGGTAGGTGGGGGATGATACAGGAGGCTTCCAAGGCCACTGCAGAGCAGGGTTCTGAGCATTGCATCAGGCCCATGTTTATTTCATAAACATTCTCCCCAGCTGTCAGTCTGGGAGAGATAGTATACGCTCTCCATCTCCCCCCCCTCAGCTACCCACTAGGGTAAATAAGCAGCAACACACCTGCAAAACTGGTGTCCTCACATGAAATGGGAGTCTGCCTGATAATAAACAGCTACTTCAAGTTGAAGCTGGGAATTTGATATCAAATTCAAATATCCTGTTTTCCTTCTTGCTTTTTATTTAAAGTACATTCTTGTCGCCAGTAAATCATAATTTTCTATATCTGGGATGCAGCCAAGGATGTATTATTACAACCAGAGAGGTCATGTCCAGATGAAAGGTCAAAGAGGCACATTAGCCCTAATATAACAGCTAAACATCACTCAACGGGGCTATACTTCACTCTGCTCTCCTTGGTATCTAGTGATGAGAGACGTATGACTGGGGAGGATATAGAGGTCTAAAGGCCCCCCTGTCCCCTGGGTCCCACCAGCCTCTGCACTCATGTGGAAAAACTCCAAAAAACAAATGCTTGGATCTCCACCCCGAGGCCATAAAACCTATTGACTGTGCATCTCCTGCATTTATTTGGAGCGAAACGTTCATTCATACCCCCACCAAGTGTTATTATGACATATCTGCCATTTGCACAGAGTATATCTGTGTGTGTGTGTGTGTGTATGTGTGTGTGTCACTTAGACTGGGCTGGTTCTCTGAGTTGCCTGCTGGTCTTATGTAAATAGAGCTGTCAGCCACTTGTTATGGCCGGGCTGGGAGTCATCAGGAGGCCCTGGCAGCCTCTGGGTCCCTGGCCTCCATGTGATTCATAGCTGGCTGGGGGACAGAGGGGGGGAAGTTCAAGTCTGCCCAAATCCAAACAGTGAAGGAGAACGGGGGGAGAAGGAACAGAGGAAGGCGGGAAGGAAGGAAAACATGGTGGCGTTGAGAGTGTGAGGAAGGGTAGGGGAGAGCAGTGAGGGATGATGGAGTGAGGAGACACTTCGGGTGGATTGGCAGTTTGTAAGGAGACAAGAGCTGCAGAGGAGTTCGGGTATGTTGAGCTTAAGACGAGCACAACGAGTCTGGGTTTTCCTGACTTGTCTACCCCCTCCTCTTCCTCCACTCAGTCACTGTCACTCCAGTCATCATGGCGGTTTATCCTTCCTGCACTCTTGGCCTCATTATTTTCTCTTCCTGCATCTCTCCCTTCTGTTGCCTCTCCCTCCCCCTTACTCACCACATTGATTGGCATGAACCAATTTCTAAAACTTTAATTTCCACTAAACCCCAAGGAACACATCGCCTTCAACTATTCTCATGTTTGACTCAAAGTTGTAGTGCAGTGAGGACTCATAATGATACACAGGAATGGAATCCATGGCAGTATTTGAATATTATAAACATTAGCTGGAGGTGCATTTGGGCTCCGTTGCTGAACATCCCCTTAATTGCTCTGCAGCTGAATTTTTACTTTCTGGGACCTAAATTATGAACTACTAGACCCAGCAAATGAATAAAAAATGAGCTTCTGAATTACAATAATTGAGTAACAAGAATTTTATACAGGCAGTATCCTCAGGCAGGCCTGGTATTGTTAGTAACTTACATCAATTTGCTGATTAAATCATGGATCATACTGAGTGTTATTATATATGACCAGACATGATTTGTACTGCAACTCATATAAGGAATGCATGTAGAGCTGGTGGGAACGACATGGCTGCATATTGCACTACCACTTTTGACTTCTACACAACACTTTATAAACTACTAATTTGATTTGCCAAATAGGTTTTTGGGGAAATGTAATTGCTGACTAATTATGTTCACAGGAAGTGTGACATCTCAGAATTCACAGGAGTCAAAGAGAGGACACTGACACCAAAGAATCAGGCATGCGCTCAGCCTCCCACATGTTGTTACTAGGTTTAGGCTACTAATACACTTGCAAGTGGATGGATGACAAATTTACTCCTCATGAGCCTGCTGAAGCCCACCGTACTTGTCCTACAACTTTCAAAGATTAGTGAGCAAATAGCATCTGAACACAGTGAAGCATTTAGCAGCTAGAAAGGCAGATATTTCCCTCATGAGGTGGTGAAGACTAAGGCCACATTTAGACGAGAGCAGCCCGACTAAAGATGGAAAAGTCTCACATTTTCATTTTTAAATTTGCCTTTACATAAGACACCGAAAGTGCTGTAGTATGCATGCAAGGGCAGTAGTTGGCAGTGTAACTTCATAATGACGCACTGTCAGAGATGCTGAAGTTGTTAACTTCCTGTTGCTGCTAAGCCCTAAGCAGCCACAATGAAAGAAATTCAGCTGTAGTTTGACTCCTAAAATTATGCTACGAATGCTTAAGTTTACCTCAATAGACTGTCGTCATATTCAGTTTGGTTTGGGTGCACTGTGGAGTGTTAAATCAGAAGTTGGTAGTAGCTATTATGGAAATCATTGACTTGCGCTAGCATTAGCATTAGCATTTGCTTAGTCACCACTTTCACAGGCTTTCTGTTTTGCCAGCTTACACAGCCAGTCAGACTGTTGTGTTTTCAAAAAATCACACTTCCTGTTGTCATGTAAAAGAAAGGCTGAACCACAACAAAAGTTTACAGTTTGATGCAGAAACTTGCGCTGTGTAAACTGTCCCCATAACAGAGCTAATTTAGAATGTATAATATACTATAACTTAAAGCAAGGAAAATATTTTTACCTGAAACTATTGGGAGGGGATGCTAAAAATTTGGATGTGGGGGGGGGGCTTGTCCTCTTTAACAGCTCTCCTTAATGGAAGTGAAAGACGTCTGCACAGCAGCATCATGGCCTTTACCACGTCCTTTTATTTGGTTCTATCTGCATGATATGAGTGTACTGCAACTTCTCAGTATTCAACATGCTTGACGACCACAAAACACTGTTGGCTCTGGACATTTATGTTACACAGCCATTATATTTTTGAAAACATATACATGTACTGCAAGATGTCTCGTACTTTGTGTGCACGACTTTTTGGGACTGTCAGTGAGTAATGACTGTCCGTAAAACTCCATCATAAGTCTGCTGTGTGTGAGTATGTGTGTGCACACATACATCAGGTAACAGCCTTCTCTATTTACTTTGTTTCAAGTAGTAGTTCTGACCTCCTGTTCCGGTTTTGCTCACATTTTGGGACTTTTTCAGTGCAAAATTATCACCCCGGCTTTTCACACAGCAGTATGTTTTAGTGGTATGTGGTGATGCTTTACCTGAATCATTCAAACAGGGCTTAGAGCAAGGGAGAGCCATGGCACAGCTTGTATTCCCCTTATTATAACAAATATAACATTTTTTAAAAAAGAAAAAGAAAAAAAATCTGGTGCGGTAAAAGAAAACTCTCTAAATCTACTTTATTAATACACCATGATATGCATGGCTGCACCTACGTATATGCATACATATAAAGCCCATTCCTACTACATGACAATTAATATATGCCAAATAAATCAATAAATAAAATCTCCATTGGAAATATATTTATCCATTTTTGACTCAAAAATGACCCTGGTCCCACACTGGAACTGCACCTTGCTGAAGAAATTGAGCCTGTTAGACAAAAACATGAGGCATACTTTAGCTACTAAAGTATGTGCAGCTTGTATAGAGGCCCCAAAGTGACAAAAACAACATCCAAAACAACAATTAAAGCAGCTCTGAAACAAAAGGAAAAACTTGTGTCTTTGGTTGGTTATTTTAGTTTACCCACAAAGAGAAAAATCAAGTCTCACGGCTCTCATCAACCTTGTTTCCTGCAGCAGCAGCTGTTTTCAGCCAGAAAGCAACAAAAAAACCAAACAGCAGCTACTCACTGTGTTAGCAGCTTACTGGTCAACTAGCTTTGTTAGCAACTAGCTTGTGAACAAATAAGAGATCGCCTGAGACATGAATGCTAATATTGACATAGATAAGCAACTTTATGATTTACACTTTTTGATACGAGCAAATCTTGTGTCCAACAGTTTCTGCTGCTTGCAAAAGGACAAATAATAACAATCATTGCTGCCTTAATACGATTAAATTATTTAAGTTTTAATTAGCTGTAGAAAACACCATCAAGGTTGAAGCACACCAACGGAACATTACTTCACTGATTATGTACTTGGGTTGTACTTGGTTTATTTTACAACTGCTAATCAGGATGTGTATAATTACATTGAGATTGTTTAGCATTTTGAAC
>JAQFJA010000013.1:16854977-16866849 GCA_029874485.1 Naso brachycentron | reverse complement strand
GTGACTCTATATTTTACAGGGCCACCCCGACCAATCAGCATGAGTAAAATGTGTTGCTTGAAAGTGAAATTTTAATGATAGTTTCAATCAACAAAGACATTAAAATACTTTCTTTTTAAAAATTTGAGGACAAGGGAGGATATTTGGTATTAGTGGGGCAGACGGGACATTTGCCCTCTGACCACGCTTAGAACTTGCCTAGCTGCTCTCATTTTGTCCAGTTGTTCCTGTTTCCACTAATTTCAAAGCATTAGAACGCGATCAGAAAGGATCATGTCCCCCAGTTACAGATTTCCCCATTTCAACCTGTCAGTGGACTCCCATGAGAAATCACCAGTGTTGATGGCGGAGCCCTGGAGTTGAACGTGCTGAAAGATAGTTCAACTTAAAAGAGCGAAGCACACTGTGTAAGCAAAGTCAAATCTAAAGGCTGCGAGGATCAGCATAAGACAACGTGTCAATTTTTCTCAAGTGCAAAAGCAGACGTTCTCTCAGGTGATTCATACTGTAGAGCGTCAGCATTTTGAAAATGCACTGCAAAAACAGGAAATGAAGCAGAACATTATGTCAGCGGTTTAAAGGTGTCAGCATTTGGATAAATATCAACTGCAACTGAGGAGTAGTAACTGGAGGCCAACTTTTCTCTCATTTCTTTTTCCTGAAATGGTTCTTTTTTTTTTTTCCTCTGAGTATGAAGACTTTTTTCCTACTCCTGCCTGGGTTTCATCAGGGTAATGCTGGTTAGGTGAGACACAAACCCACGACCACACACTTTGCTTTCTAAACAGCTGGCATCTCTCTCTCCCTTTCTCCCTGCACTGCAGAGCATACAACATGGACAGCTCCCAGCTAAATTACAGGAACATGTCTCCAAGTACCTACCACAGACAAGTTATTTTTAAGGCCCAAAACCAATGTTCTAATGTCATTGTACTCAACCATAACACCAGAACAGCCACCAGCGAGGACTTTGGAAAAGGCTGGAAAGCTTCGCCTAAAGGGAGCTGTTCAAGAAACAGGACTTACTGTGAGTTCACACAGAAAGCTAAGTGAATTTTTGCCTTGTGTTACTCACTCCTCCTTGCCCAAGGGATCATTTGTGTGTAACGTGAATACACACACATCCTGCACATTAGCTGTATGCTAGCTAGCATGGTACCAGCTGGTACAGAATCTGTCTGAGGGTGTGTTTGTGTGTGTTTGTGTTCTGTTTAGCTGCCTCTGAATTAACTCTACAAGCACCAGAGACTCGATGCAGGTACTGATTCCCTCCAGTCCCTTGTATGTGTTCTCGTCTTCTCTCTGTACATTTATAAAACAAAGTACATTTCCCTGCAGTTAGCAGTCAACATGGTCAGAGAGGCTAATTACAAACACCTGACTGTGAAGCTTTGCACCGCAGTGGCTCACCGTTTCAAACAGGTTAAAAAGTGAGGGTGAGGATAAATAAACTTTTTAATTCCAAAAATGTAAAAAAAAAAAAAAAAATAGACAAAATTTTTTCTCCTTAATTAAATGGCTCTGCAATCAGGCATCATTATTACCCCAGAAGGTCTGGCCTTGCACACAGTTTCCTCTGTGAAGCTCCTGGTGCTCTGTAGCTGTCCGTCAGCAAACTGCAAAGCCTGGCAATGTGTGCACATTTTTCTCTCAAATTGAATAATTTCAACTCAAGTAAATGACATGAATGTAATCACACTAGACAAAGCAGTAGCATTGCTCCCTGGCTGTTCACATCTTTAGACTTAACAAACCTCCTTGCTGCTTGACCCCTTGTTTTACAACATAAGTGAAAGATATGCTCACCTGTAATTTGACCTGTCATGTGGCCGCAGTATATAGATACTTTGTGGTCAGGTGCATTATAACTTTAAGCTAGGGTGACAGGGTGATAACAGGGTGATAAATGTTATTAATTCACTTACATTTTTTGACTTTGCAAAATGGCCACATTGTTCAATTGGAAAGTGCGCAAAAATTGTTTATATGATTGGAAAGGAAAATAAATCAAATTATTATTGGGTATTCATTAAGAATGTAATGGTATTGTTAATTTTGCGAGTACCGCGATAGCAAATGTGCCTCTGTACCGTGTTGACGAAATAAGAGAATGAGCCGATTGGAGTTTAGTTTCACTCTCTCTTCAGTGGCAGCACAACGCCATGAAAAGGAGGAAGAAAAGAGAGACCTGTTGAACTGTGTGTGACAAACTCATCGTCTCAGCGGACAAACACAGTCAGCTCACGGAGGAAGAAGGAAACAGAGAATAATGCTTGTTTCGCCCATGGAATTGTCAGAAAGATGTTAGTGGTAGAAAATGACAGTCAGTTAAAGTAGACAGTTCACTAATGAGCAAAGGGTAACATTGCAAAATGGGTCATTAGTAAATCATTTTTCAATCATTGTTCAGTGTTCAATTTTCATCTTTCCCAAAGATAATTCATATGACAATTATTTGCACATGCTTATACAGGAAACAAAGCAATGTAATTAAACAAAAAACATTTACAAACAAATCAAGTAATAGTAATAAGTGACAATTTTTCCAAGTCTTCATTTGTCTTTTTTGGAAATTGTAATAAATATTAGACTGTGACTTTTTTTTATGTCGTTACATCCCTAGTATCCATACTTCTGTTATCCAAAGCACATATATACCCAATTAATATTTGGCAAAACTTCAGTCTATCCCCACCTAATCTCAGCTCACATGGAACGTCAGACAAGAGAGGGATTCATCCTGCACAAGCCTTCAGACTAACACACGTAAACAGATAGCCAGTATCGGCATATACTATGGGAAATCTAGAGCTGTTAATTTAAGTGACTCAGGCCTTCCCTATGGAAAGGCCTCATAAAATCCCCCAGCAAGCCCCTAGGCGACTGGGGGATTCAAAGTGAGGCAACAGTGTTAACCACTGCATCATCGTGGTGTTTTAGGAAGGCGAAAATCTGAACTGGGGCACTTGCAGCCTTTTCCAGCAGTCAAAGAAGTTCAAGTCCTGTGCTGAACAAGTAACAAGGTCCCATGCAGGCACATACAAGCTTATTCATTATGCATTTGATCACATCTGAGAGCACCTTTGTTAGATGTGGTTCTGGGAGGCTTTTTATGGAAACGTGGCTGACTGCCTTACATGAAGATCTGGAACAGGCAGCAGGTTGCTTTAGCATTGCACACTGGTTGCGGTAGATCCCGTATCTACATGGCATGCACAATTGCCCTTCAATTACCATTGTGAGGGCATGATGATATCTAGACATTATACGCTCCGCTGAGGCGCCGGTGAATCATGTGAGCATCAATGTTTGATGATGGAGCACTTTGATTAATCAGTGGAGACCAGTGGAGAGACTCCCCAGGAGTGAAGAGTAACCAGGGAGGCATCTTCAAAAGCAAGTGGTTTCACTTCAATACCCCGACTTCCGTCAAAAAAGAAGGCAGGAAAGGGACAATCAGCACTTTATCTGCTTTTCAGACCAGGCTTCCGCTCGGAGAGGGGAAAAGCAGGTGCCAGGTGTTCAGAACGCCGGAGCGATACAGACGTGACGCTCTTGTGTTGACCCTGCTGAACTCTGTCTTTATGAAAAGCCCTGGAAAATCTCCTTTATGATCACGGTGCTCAGAGAGAAGAGATGGGGGCGAGTTCTTTGAAGGCCCTGTCAGTCTGCTGCTGTCGGAAGCACGCAGGTACGTTTTATAATAACTTCCTATTTCAAACAGGAGACCATATTGAGAGGTTGTTGCCACATATTGTTCAGCTGAGGTATGCACTAAACTTGTGTCAACTCTTTCTTTTTTGCACATGCCCTGTAAGACTGTCTCAAATCGTACACCAGAAAGGTTAAGAAGGTGTTATGTTACTTTTGGTTACTTCAAGTTATGGGTGACTGTTACTTACTGTCGGTCCTTGGTGTTTTATTTCTTTGTCGTACATGCAAAATGCCACGACTGTAGGCAGTTTATCACTCCTCAAGGTGGACATTTTCAACATGTGGGAGCCCAGTTTAGTTGTCTCTTTTTTTTTCATTCCTGTACAGTTTCAAAGAAAAACAGCCCCAGTGTTTGAACAAGCGAAAACAAGTGGCTGTACTTTGGCAAACCACGTAATCTCAGAATGTATTTATCCAAACAAAGCCAGGTCCAATACCATCCCGCTGTGGCTTCCCGATGGTTTCTGCATCATCCACCTCGATCCCTACAATAACACTGGGAGCCTCGGGGCTATTTTCAGATTTCCCAGATTTCCTTGCAGGGATACAACACTTAGTGGTTGAGCACAGTCTTTCTCACTCACTGCAGATGTTACCTGCATAAACAAACACAGCTGAGTTTTGGTGTCTGATAGCTAAGATTAGGTATGGAACATGCAGTAAATTTGTAGTTTTTACCCGTGGCAGATTTCTGTTTATGGAAAAAAGAAACCAAATATGATGTGCCAGAAGCAGTTGATGAAAAACTGCTGGCATGAGAGCAGGATGTGTGACTTAATATTTTTCTTGTTTTCATTATCGTATTTAAGTCAACATTTACTATAAATATAACTACACCTAAACATAATTACACTGACATGTCAATAAATGAAGAGGTTTAACTTGCTTTAAATCCCTCACAAGTGATTAATTCTAGAGAAGACTTGAATGTTCTAGTAAAATTGTTGCCGATGTCTGTGTGCTCCACCACCCTTCCCTCTTTTGTCTCTTTTGATATTATACTTGCACAGAGTTGCTCATTTTAGGTAGTAGTTGTTAAAGGGTTCGGCGGCGTAAGTTTGTAATGACATACCATCCGAGTTGCCGAAGTTGTTCACTTCCTGTTGCTGCTGAGCTCTAAGCAGCCACAAATTAAAGAAATTCAGCCGTACTTTGACTTCTAAAATGATTCTACGAACACTCAAATTTGCCTCAGTAGACTCTCATCATATTCGACTTGCTTTGGGTCCACTGTGGAGTGTTTAATCAGAGTTTGGTAGTGGCTGCTGTGCTAGCATTAGCATAGTCACTGCTTTCACAGGCTTTCGTTTTGCCAGTTTACACAGCTGGAAAGAAGGTTGCAGTTTCAAAGGATTGCACTCTGGAAAGGTTTCAAAAGTTTTGCGATTTCAGGGGCGCCAGCACGCTGTTGTCAGAAAGAAGGCCGAACTGCAACAAAAGTTTACCGTTTGACACAAAAACTTGTACTGTGTAAACTGAGGAAGTAACCAATGAGGAAAAACTTCTGGTCAATCTGCTCTTTAATAAATGTAATCACACTGATGAATTTGTTTATTACAGCAGTTTGACTCCATGGAAGAAATTGGTTTAGCATGTATGCAGGGACATAATCATACCAAAAACAATTTTTGCACAGTAATCGAGTGAATTTACTTGACTTCTGTACTTAAATACATTTTTTGGGGTATCTTTACTCTACCTGAGTATTATTTTTTCGAAGAAAAACTACTTCGAATCCACTAAATTTTAAAGACAAACATTGGTTTTGACTCCTCCACATTTCTTCTTTACATTTCTTCTTTTTTCTCTAAAGTTCATCTCATATTTGATCAGTAGTATCTATACTTAAACTCAAGTAATCAAGTAGTGTACTTTGTCCATGCCAAAAACTTAAATTATGAAGGTTGGTTGATAAGTTTCTAACCTAAAGTAGAAGAGGAGGAGTTGGTTAGCTCCTGTTAATTGCACATGCAGTCCAACTCTTTGAGAGATTACACAGAAAGTATGAAGTCAATAACCCATACGTCATGGTGTTAAAAACTGCAAGTGAGCATTGTTTGAAAAATTTCTTTGTATTGATCCAACACCCAGCCTATGCACCTGACTTGGCACCCTCAGACCACTTCCTCTTCCTCAGGATGAATGAGGAGATCATTGGTCGCCATTTTGACAGTAATGATTAGGTCATCGCTGCTGTGGACCATTTCCTGTAAGTTCAAGATGCAAAAATTACAAAGGGAACAATCCATGACTGCTGAACTTAGTGTATAAATTTAGGAGGGGATTACATTGTAAAATGTAGAATACTGACTTTTTCTACTTATCAATCAGCCCTTGTAATATTTTATTTTCTAAGGTTTATAAATCATGTCCTATGTCATAAAAAAATTACACATCATCACAGCGACAGGGGGCAGACAGAGTGTGCATGAGGTCAAGAAGTATCTTCCATTATCAGTGAAGCTGGGAACATAACAAGGTTGACATCATCACTTTCAGACATTCAGAGTCCACTCACGTAAGTACGTCATGTGTGAAGGCCAGTAAGCTCCTCTCAGGTCAACTAACCATGAAAATGCACAAATGAATCATTTCTTCCTCAACCTTTGACCAGAGCTGATTCCACGTGCTTCTCGTCTTTACGCTAATACTACGCTAAGCTTACTGCCTGCTTACTGCAGCTTGAGACTCAAACATAAACACTACACTTTTATCTTTATACTGAGTTCCAATCTACTCACCACAAGAGAGAAAGTATTTATGTTTTTACCAAAATCTTTATGATTTTAAAGGAGGAGTCAGTAGCATTTTCCTAAGAAAAATAAAATACAGACTTATATAAAAATAATGCTGATCAATTATCACTTCTGGGCCCCTATGTATATGTGGTGGTGACTGTGTCCTCAGAGTCCCGCCCTCTGCCTGTATGGATGAGAGCAACACAACGTGACACAGAACAACACGCCCTTTCACGCACTGTTTTGGGTAAAAACAAAGGGATCGGGACATTGTTGTCAGATTCAAAAACTTAGCGGAATCATGCTGCTGCGTTGCGTTGTATCCAGAGTTATGATTTTCTTTACTTCACAAAAAAGTTTAATGTCTGAAAAATGCATCATTTACAGTGCTTGTTGGGCAGATGAACACAAATAAGGCTCAATATATAACATGCAGACCACTATACTATTACTACTACTCCTGATAGTGGTCTGTATGTATTACATTATGCCATATTTGGCTTAATCCGCCAAGAAAGTGCTGTCAATGATGCAGTTTTAAGGCATAAAACTTTTTTTGTAGTAGGCTATACAGTGGCTTCCCTCTTATGTCTTTTTTTTTATATTTAGGATTGAATTATTGCCGTTGTCTTTATTCATAGCATTCGATCACAGACATCTTGGTCATAAACAAGTGAATAAAATCAAACAACAGGTGATTATTAATGATAATTATGGCCATGAGCTGTGGCTTTGTGCCATGTTACTGTATGGCAAAAAACATCATGAGAGTACTATGAACAGCCTGTTACAGTTGCTGGTACTAGCTTGCTAAAACCAATTAGTTAACAGTTATGCCACATTGTACAGACGACCAAAGCAGCAAAATAAAGTGTCTTAATGGCAGAAGGCGTGTCAGAAGTACATTACCTGGAGATTCAGTGAAGTAGTTTTATATGTCAGGATGTGATACCTCTGGTCACTGCATGGGGTCGTTGGTCCACTTTGATGGACACAGGCTGAAAGGACACTCACCAACCCCTATTTTCTTATTTTCTTTTTTATGTAACAATGAAAATCATTGATTGGCAAAGACATTAAAGAAGAGTTAGATTGGCTGGTCATTGGTATGTGTGCTCCTAATACCCAAAAGAAATGCAGTATTCTTATTTAAGGTGATTAAATTCACAACATGGGATATTTTGAATTTAGCACCTGTCAGTGAGGAGGGTTTGTTTTCACCCAAACAGGTGTGGCCAGGAAGCGTTGCTCTCATCTGTTTTAATGTTTTGGTTGTCTCGGGACACATCTTGGCGAGAAGTGATTGTGTTTCCCCCAGCAAATGAGAGCGCAGAGGTGAGGATGAGAGTGGATAAAACATAGTGACTAGACGCCATTCAAATCAGAAGAAATTTAAGGACGTGGACGTAGCGGCAAAGAAAAGGAAATGTAGTCGTAAGAGGCAGAAATGGATAAAACTCTTTACAGAATGAGAGTGAATCTCAGTTTGGCTTTCAAACACTGAAGGAGAGGCTGGGGATGAAGGTAGGTAGGTGCCAAACTTCGGCAGTTAGCTTGTGCTAGCTAGCTAAATTATTGACTTTTCCATTAAAACAAATGCAGCAGTAAAAGTTCATGCTACAACCCTCTGGTAACATTGAGACCAGGGGTGGGGCTGAATTTGAATGTTCTGTTTACAAGCTGCAATGAACAAATGCTGCTATGGCTTGGCCAGGATCTCAAACTTCTAACATCTGCAAAAATAAATAAATAAATGAATAAAAGCCCAAAACTTTTTCATACTCATCCCCTTTCCAGTTTTTTTTCTTTGTCAAAGAAAAAGTGGAATTCAGTGGCCACACAAATGTTCGATACATTTTTTAAAAACTAATTTAAAAGTATCGACTTTGTGCTTTGTATCTGGAAATCTGGTGATTTTAGCACATTATTTTTTCAAGGTTTACATGAATGAATTTAAAACCAAAATCCACAAGAATCCACAAATTCTCAGTAAGTTGTCCAGATGTCGATTATTTATCCAGCAACAGTGAAAGTGAAAAAAAAAAAAATGTTACAGTGTGTGTTGTGTTTGTACATAAGGTTGTTAGGAGTGATTACAAAAATAAATATAAATAAAAACTTCACACCAACCTTTATCTGTTTAAATGTATTACTAGTGGTATTTTTGCACCAGCAGCGTATGTGATCACATCTCCATTAAAGTTTTAACTTGCTGGAACTCGACTGTCACAACTGTGCGGCCTCGTACTGAGTTGCCTGGTTCGGATGAAGATTGCAAAAAATGTTGTTAATATGTAACCCTGCATTTATCAGTAATAACTAAATGGCAGTTATTAATTTCCATGCAAAAATTTAAGACTCACAGAAAAAAAAATCCTAATCAGCTCAAGCTGATTTCATGCACAAGCTTTCATCTTCTACTTAGATTAATCAAATATTATTCATAGTGCTTTGATTAAATCGGATTTTCTTGCTTTGATATTTGTTTTGTTTTTCTTTTTAAAAGGTGATTCTTGAGAAGTCTGATACGATCACCTGCTGAAGTGACTTTGCTACGTCCTTTACCATTCTCGGCGCTGTATCGAGGGGAGAAATGAGAAACCTGAAATGAGAGCTTGTACCTCCGTCAAGGCGTCATCACCCAGGTGTACCAACAAAAGCTCCAGCAGGTCCAACCAGTGACCCTTGAGGAAGGTCATGTAAGACTCCAATCTAAATTCCTGTCTGACAAAACCCTTAAAAAGCTGCTTAAAAAGGCTGTCTCTCCACAATGCAGCACCCCGAAAAGACTATTCAGACAGCGAGGCTTCAATTGAGACATTTGGAATGTGTCGTTCCTTTGGGAAAGGTGGCGCTCCGGGTTAAAGTTTCTAAATGAACCGCCGACTATAACTTGAGTAGGCAGCTAACGGGCTTTGCTAACTGTCTTTTCATGGCGCTGCCGTCAAGGCCTCGACGCAGGGCTGCCAGAGAAAGCCCCAAGGAGGGGTATTATTCTGGCCTGCATTCTGGCTCTGAGGTGCCCACAGCCTGTCCCTCACAATTATTCAAAGTGTGACTGTGTGGTAGGGTTCGGTATCAGTGAAATGCAGACTCCCTTCTTGTTGCCCTTGTCCCTTTCACATCCTCCCAACCGCTCTCCTCCCTCTCTCTCTCCCCTCTCTGTCTCTCTTTTGCCTTCAGCAGTTTCACCACATGCAGAATGGAGGAGCTAGCCAGAAGGTGTTTCAAGGGCTTGAGCCCTTTCAGCCTTTGACAACCATGGCTGTGCAAATGCAGAGCTGTGACCTTGGCAACAGCTCTTATCCCGCTCCATTTCAACCCACAGGAGGAGGGGATGTTGTTCCTGATCTGCGCTCTCGCTAACTGTGTGTGCGCCTCACTCACACTTTAATA
Source organism: Naso brachycentron (assembly GCA_029874485.1). Lineage (NCBI taxonomy): Eukaryota > Metazoa > Chordata > Actinopteri > Acanthuriformes > Acanthuridae > Naso > Naso brachycentron. The sequence continues at coordinate 16,857,001 of JAQFJA010000013.1, read as the reverse complement.
TCTCAAATGAAAGCTTAAAATTCTAAGAGGTGTAAAGATAACAACATCCCATAAGACATCATTGTTCTTTGAGTGAAATAAAAGAAAACGAGGGAGGGGAGTGAACGTGAGCTGAGCAGTGAAATTTGACAGGATGCTTACCTAAAACGTGAAGCCTGTCTCATATTTTAGCCGACCACGACTGTCAAATCCCCTCTGGAGTTTTATCAAGGTGCTTTGGATTTAAATCACACTCATATTCCTCATTGGAAACCTATGCGAACACTGAGCTTGTAGATCTTTGGTATGAATGGTTGTATGCATGTTAGGTAACATGGAGTCTGAGGAGAAAAAAAACAGAGCTGACAGTGTCTCTCTGTTACCCCAGAAGAATTGAGTTGCACTGGCATAAGCACACAAGACTCTACCTCTCTCCCTCCCTCACTCTATTGACTCTGTGGATAATCTTGACTCCCCAGAAAAATCCTTAAGCAGCTGGCCACAAACCTTGTGCTTGAGAGCACATGCATACAATATCTTCCTCCAGCCCTGGGGCTGTTTTTCCCCCCTCTCTTGCTTTTTTCCTTCTTCTTCCCCAGTTCTCCAGTGAGATCCTGAGCCAACATGTCTGGAAAAAAGGCAGGATTTGTTGGTAGGGACTGAGAGCGAGTGCCAAAATCAACACCGCTCCTCTCCTCAGGGAGACCTGCAGCAAATTGGACTCGAGCTGGGTTTCTGTCTCGCAGAGGCTGCAGACTTCCACTGCTGGGCCCCGCAGTGAAACCAGAGAAGCTTGTGTCCATTTGCGTTTGAAAAAAAATAACAGCAACCCACAAGCTAAGTGGTGTAGCAAATTGTACGTAGTTCAAATGGATTGATTTCCTGTGTAAACAGGTGGGTCATTAGAGAGTTGGTTTTGATTTGTGACCATAGAGCTGTATTAGTGGTTTCCTTCACTCTGGCCCACAGGTATGGCAGCCAAATAGCTAGTGTGTCTACATCTGTGAATGCAAAAATAACAATCTGATGTACTGATTCCAAGCTATAGCAGTGGCAAGCAATGAATTGTAGCTTTGGATTGAATAGACACCGAAATTAGTCATGAGTGAAAAGACAGAACAGGTAAGTGCTCACTGTCAGTTTTCATTTGGTTTTCCACACGTTATTGTACTGAACTATCAGAGAAGGTGGCGGTAAGCAGGTTCAACCTTGTATAGCTGGAGCAGCCCCTTTGTATCATTACACCTCCTCACATCAAACCCAACTGGACAGCTGCAGATGACACCTTGTTTGAAGAGTTTGACGTTTGATCGAGGATGTGTTTGATGCGAGGGGAATAAAGAGTAACACCTTAGCTTCTCGTACTGGGGTGCTGCTGTTTGAAGTATCAGGGCAGCGGAGGGAAACCCAGGTATGTTGTGATCAATTGCTATTGACTTTTTAGTGTGAAAAAATGTGATTCAAAAGGCTTGCTGATGTCACAATGGAATTATTACTTTACCTGGGAACAAAGACCAAAATTTAAATGTTACTAGCAAAATATTTTCACTCTTGAAAGTAATGAGTAGCCAGCAGTACTGAGCTCAAACTGCTGCGACAAATCCCTGACCAGCATTAGTCAACAATAGTTTGTACCTCCAGCGCTTTGTGAATTTGGGACCTAAACATCTACAGTGCACAGGACTAATAACTCGGGCTGTCAAAGATAACTCGTATTCATTTTGACACTGTTAACTTTTTAAAACGCACACGTTCTGGCCCTCAGTCCGCCTGTAGTTTGGGAAATCAGGAGGCAATGCAGCCACCACCATAGACATATGTGCGAAATACACAACTAAAATACACAACACAACTAAAGACGAGAAAGCTAAAGTAGAGGAGTAAGTATATATTCTTGACAGTATTTGCTGTGGTCCGTATCGTCGCTATAAGCAACAACAACATCCCCTTCAGACATAAGCAGTCAAGCCCTGATCACAACAGACTAAACATAGCAGAGCACCAAGTGCTTGATCAAAAAAAGTCACAGTAGTTTTCATTGTGTT
>JAQFJA010000013.1:16806584-16817265 GCA_029874485.1 Naso brachycentron | reverse complement strand
CCCTTGATCAATAGAGAAATAGAGCAGGGATCCTTAGATTTTTTTTTTTTTTTTTTTAAATTAGAAAAAGTATTGTGTTTTATGACGAGACATCTGTTTTTAACCTATTTTATACTCAGTCATTACCTTAATTGTAAAAAGTCCCTTATTATTGCCTATTAATATTAGAGTTTACTTTTAATTGAGTTTACGTGATATAATTTTTGTCCAAATTTGAAAAAAAGTAACAGATATAAGTTATTTTGATAAAAAATTTTAACTATTATGGGGGACCTGCAGCACCTCCACGGACCCCCTAGGGGTCATGACCCTCTAGTTGAAGACCACTGTCCTAGGGGATAAGGATACTGACCACGATGAAACCATAGTTTTTAATTACTGCGGATGGGTATAATTGGTAAGAGGCAAACATTGAAAGCTACTACTAGTACTTATAACTTTTGTAGGGCTAGCTTAAGCGTGCAGAAAGTTGCAGAGTTATAAGATCTTTTATCACGAAAGTTTTTGTTTTTCTTGAGAATTCGGTTACATTGTAAAGACTGAATTTAGTTTAATATCCAATCATAATGTATTTGTAACACCTGACAATGATATGTGTTTTTCTTTGTCCAGGTTGCATTCATACAAGACGTAAAGATTAACTGTAGCAACTTGTCTACCACTTAACTTTTTATCTAGTGCCATCTTCAGGTTTAAAAAGGGTCCATTTCTTTGGTTCGAATATCTGCAAAACCAAAGACGTTCCCATCAGTTTCAGCTGCACTTTGTGTTTTGTGTTAACTTGCACAAAGTGACTTCACACTTGACCATGAATTTTTCTCATTGAAATCTGAAAGTTTCAAATTTCTCCTCTGTTATTCATAATTTATCAAATGTCTAATCAAGATTCCCCTGTATGATAATGTCATCACACTCCTAAGAGATATTTGTAGTTTTTTTCTGTCTACTTTTTATTCATTTTAATAAAATTAAAACATTAATCCAGAATCCAGTTTAATCAGGTCAACTCGGAGTGTTGAAACTGAGTGTCTATAAGCAGAACAAAAGTCACTTCTTCCCCATGAATAAGCTGCAAATCTGGGCCAGCCACTGCTGAGACCCACCATGGCCCTTGGGCTCACTTAAGGAAGGTCTGTAAAAACCATGACTGATTTACATCTCCACTGCCTTGGCTTCCGCAGAGCAGCGCCGCCCCCCGTCCCACTGTGGGTGCTTCAGAGAACCACAGAGGGGAGGGTTGTGAGGGCACCAGAACCAGCGAGAGGGGGAGGCGGAGAGAGGCCAAGAGAGAAAAGAAGTCGAGAAAAGAAAGAGGGAGAAGGGAGAAAGAGTGGGGGCAGAAGAGGGAGGGGAGAGGTCACAAGGGCAGTCCAGGGCGCTCCCAATCAGCGCTGTGTAAACAGGCCTCCTCCTGGAGTGGACAGGTTGCAGGGGGGAGTCCTCCACGGGCCACTGAGGCTGTCAGCAGAGCAGATAACTGATGGCAGGAATGTGGCATTTGTTCTTAAAAAGAGGGAGAGCAGGAGGGAGGGAGGGGAAGAGGGAAGGAAGGGGGAGGAGTTCAACTAGTGGCAGAAAGCGGGGCCGCCAATTAACATCTACTTGATGCATTCGTACAGCCGGGCCTCCTGCTCCTTAAGCCCTGCAGCTGCATTTCTGCTGGCAGGCAGCGCCCCGCTTCCCGGGCCCAGTGTGCTCACACAGAGATCCCCTTAACTACACAACGGCGACAGCCTCAGGTCCACGGCCGCACAGTGCATGGTCAGAAAGTTTAGTCATTACTCTGTAGACTGCTGGTCACAGGATCTAAAAATAATGTATTAATAGGAAGGTTTCCAGTTTTATATCCTTACCCAAGAATTCGTAAGCCAAAGTTGTCTTTACAATAAAAACTACAGAACAAGCAATTGATATTGTTTTACTCCTTGGTTAGCCTCTTATCTGTAACTGCCAAATATTTATATCACCACACATTCTGTCATTTCCTAACCACCTCCTCCCTGTCCATCAAACTCTTCTCCATTAACATAAAGATTGTGGTGAGGAAGATTGACATCAGTCTAAGAGTTAAGCTGTACCGATGGGATTAATGTGATCCCCAAGTCAAGTCCTGTCAGCAGCCTCTGCGTGTGTCCTGTCTGCGTTGAGACGGGCGTTCATCTACCCCTGATCCCAAAACAGTTATTAGCCTGTCTTCCCGTCAAAAGCATACAGAATCGAGAGCTGAGTCCGCTGACCTCACGTCTGTGTTCAAAAGAGAGGCAGAGCTCTCCCTTCGTGCCCTTCGTCTGCGAATGGAGCCATGATCCCCGTCTTTGACCCTCCCTCTGCCACCACCCATTGTGGTGGCCTTTGAGGCCAAGCGAGGTGTAAACAAATCCAATATACGCCGCATTGTGTAGCACCCCAAGGGTCCTAGTGAAGTTACTCTGGAGGTACAAATCACTTTGGGTCACGGTTTGCTTGCTTTTTCTTGTTCTATTTCCCCAAGGCTCACAGTTCCACACACCGAGAACGCTACCCAGCCACCCACCGCAGCCATCATACCGGTTTATTTACATTGGGACGTCTCAGATTGATTGAATGAGCCCCTTTTTGGGAGAGTACCTCCACAGGCCTGCTCAGTGTTTAACCCACAGACCACCATGCAGAGAGGGAAAGCTCCACACATTCTGTTTCTTATATCACAATGCTTGTCTGACTCTGGCTGTTACACGGAGTAAAGACATTGGTCCTGAAGCTTTTGCCATTTATCAGCGTTATCGTCAGCACTGAAAGAAATGATAAGGCTGGTTGTGTGGAGGTTCATGTCTGTTTAATGGGCTTGTCTTGCTTTTAGAGGCTTTTGTATAGAGTCTGTGGAGATATTTATATAAGCAGGGTACATAAATATACATTATCAGTCTACAGTTCAAGTTAGGAGTTTTCATTTGTTGTACTTGTTTGTCTTTGAGCAGCTACAGCTTATTTTGAATAAAGAAACATCAAATTCAAATTTTACAATAAGCAGAGATAGCCACCTTCCTCTAAGCAGAGAAAATCAAAGAAAATAGATACTACAAATGATTGAGTTATTGTATGTGCAGTTACATTGTGGAAAAATAGACTTAAAACACAAAGAGTGCATCCCAGTGTTACCTCCGACTAGCTAATGTTGCTACAAATGGTCTAAAAAGAATCAGACAGACTCATTTTAATGGTCCTCAAGTGATTACAGTCCGTCCACCTGCACTGCATTCCTATGAGTAATTTCTGTAAACTGCACCAGATTCCTGGCAACTTTTAGTCATTGCTTAACTTTTTCAAGGATGTGCAACTGAGCACAGTGTTGTGTAAATAGTTGTGTGCAAACAGTGCTGCAGGTCAGCAAGGGACAACTCTCCGTTTCCTGGAGAACACCCTTCCCTGACCTGGCAGGGAGCTCTCAGGTCACTGCCGGTTCAGCCTCAGGGTGTGGCCCGCTGCCTGTGTGCATTTTACCTACTGTATTCAAGAAGTGCAAAGGAATGTGAGACGATTCAGTGCTGTATGGTGAAAAGAAACTACTACTCTCAGGCTTGAGATGGACAGCAAGGATGTAGTTTGCTAGTGTTATCTGTGGGTTTCTGACACAGGCTTTGGTGGGTTATTCAGCCTCTTATGTTTCATGTGAGGCCACTGACTGAACGTATAATACACTGAAGCTATTGACAGTAATCTGCCTCAGTATCATGGTGAGTCTAGCATGCATAGAGGGAATGACAAAGACAGTTTCAGTATAACTGAATGGCAACAATAGCCCCTTTGTGTCCAGTTATGTCACTATGAGCTGCTCCTCAAAACACAGGAGTGTTTTGGAGTCATCACTCCCAGTGAGGACCTGTTAGGGGACGCAGTGTTCAGCGGAGCAGCAGCAGGTCTATTCGTGCGTACGTGTGTGTGTGTGGGAGCGAGGGAGAGAGAGAGAGAGAGAGAGAGATACATGCATGAGCCTGCGTCTGAACACTTGAAGAGATTGTCTTACGGGCCAATGAATCAATTCACATAATATGATGTAGTGTAGCTGCAAGATGGCAGTTGCTCCAGATGCATATCACTTAAATACACTTTTAAGTTAATTTGATGTGACACGTCTGTGAGGCTAGTTACGACCAAACTAATGTGAGCAGCAATGCAGTCTGACTTGTCAGCATGGGCTGACGCCGTCCAGTCAAGTTGCAGCCTGCGCATATGCTTCTTGAGCTGCATTTACATTTAAATCAGTGGTTCCCAGACTTTTTTGTCAAACCTATCCTGATTTAAACTGGGTTAGCTGAACTGAGGCACCCTTCGTGAACCTGCATGCTCCACACATGCCCATCTCAACTGATTAAAAGTGGATGTTACTTAACACTTTATATATATTTATATTTGGTTACACCTTATTTGGATAGTCCGCTAGCAGATAGTTTATAGAGTTTTTGTAACATTTCGACAACATCAGTTGTGGACTATCTAAAAAAGTGTTTCCTATATTTTCATAGGCCTACAATTTGGGTTGGGTCAACTTCGCAGTTTTAATTCTAGGCTACTACTTGTGGTAAATGCTATGGTGGTGAATTTCCTTTATCACTATCAGCTGACATTTCGACAATTTATCCATTACCTTTAGCTAACATTTCAATCATTTGTCCATTGCTTTTAGCTAACACTTTAACCATTTATCCTTTATTTTTAGCTATTGTTTCAATTTTATCCAATACTTTAACTAAAATTTCAACAATTTCTCCGTTTCTTTTAGCTAACATATCGACAATTTGTCCATTGCTTTCAGCTAATATTTCAATTATTTATTCATTTCTTTTAGCTAACATTTCACAATTTATCCATTGCTTGTAGCTGACATTTCAACTATTTATCCTTTATTTTTAGTTATTATTCCAACATTTTATCCTTTACTGTTCACTAAAATTTCAACAATTTATCCATTTGCCTACTTTTAGCTAACATTTCCACCACTGTACATTTTTTCAGCTAACATTTCATCAACATTTGTGCGTTACTTTCAGCTATTTAAACTCCATTATATTTCTTCTTTCAGTCTGTTTTTGAACTGTTACACCGAATACTTCTAGTTATCTGTGCGTTTATCCGTTATGCTAATTTGTTTTATCTACTCAGTCGGCCTACTTTTAGCTGTTTACACCTGTTAGCCTGGATGCTGACATTCATGCACCCTGATTGCAAGTGGTGAAATTTAACAGCAAACTCAGTATGTAGAGATATCAACTTTTACATTTCTATCTTTTTAAATTATGAACTACTCCACAATCTTTCCACACACCCCCTGGCAACTGTAGATTAGAAGTATCCTCTGGAGTGCAAATACCCCTGGTAGGGAAACACAGATTTACATAGATCCCAGTGGTAAACTGAGATTAAAATATCAAGCTTGTACCATTTACTGAATGGCTGGTTGTATTCCCAAAATTCACATGCTTTACTTTCACAGATCTGGATCAGCAGCTTTTAGGCCTAACTATTGAGTTTGAGAGGCAGAGATTTAATTAAGTTAGTCTTGGGAGATGTAATTAAGCAACATTGTGTAGCTGCTATTTAAATTTTTTTTGGAAAAAAGCAGCTGAGCGATTGTAGGATAGGTGGGTCTGTGCAGCACGTCCTGGGGCTAGTATAACTCGTTGGTGCAATCACACTGTCTCACAGCATCAGGTATTTTAAATAAAATAGGGTTTGGCCTGGTTTCTCTTTGCCCCAGTTAAAGTTCCCTGTCTGCTCTGCCTAATTAGACAAAAACAGTTCCCGCCTGTATCAGCCGAACATTACTGAGGTTTCACCGAGGCTTACGTTGGACAGACACAGCATGTACATTTAGAACATTGACTGCACTGTATAGCCCACTCATGAGGAAGACGGCGCAACACCTGCGCCTTTATTACTGATCAAAGTTGCACATTCATATTTTAACAAGGGGAGACCATATCCCGCTTTGACAAAAGGGACCTTTGCATACCAACAGATGCAGCTCTGTTCATTATCTATGGAGGAATGTCAGGATTCAGATCTGTGAAATGCCATTTGCTGAACGCTGTCACACGCTCCAGCACACTCCACAAACCAATTAAACCAAATTGACAGGATTGTTCAAACCAGTCTGATTTGTCAGCCCCCCTATCCCGAAAACACTCACACCAACACACACACATACACATACACACACTGTACGGGATTATTATGCAAACAGTATTGTCACGATTTGGATTATTCACAAAGTACGTGTGTTTGCTTTCCGAGTGTAAGCCATTAACGTTAACTATGGCAGGAAAAAGGCTGTGTTTGTCAAAGCTTTGCTGTGATTTGTTCATTTTCACTAAAACACAGAAGAGAGACGGAAGAACATAGTAATATTTCCAACTTTTAATTTTTAAACTCGACATCACACTGAATGTAGCTGTCATTCTTTTTGTAACAGCAGCATGGCAGTGCTTGTAATCGTTAGCATCAATTAGCATGATGCACTTAAAATAAACTTAAAAACGTGAATAAGTTACATGTCAGACATTAAGCATAGCAGCCATATTTTACTCATAGATGACTGAATCAAATGCTCTTATTGGGGACATGCATTTTTAATAGCATGTCAATGCTCATTGGTTTATTATACTGTTTACAGACCCACTGGGGTGTGAATTAGCTTGAATTAAACTTGCTTTCTGGGTTCTTGGTTTAGAATGTTTAAGTATGCTGTTGGATCTCCATGCTGACAGGGCCTGAAGAGATTATTTTTCCAAGAGCGCAACCTCAGGCTGAGATGTTTATTGAAAATTCAATGAAAACGACCCATGCTTGTAGAGTCAAAACAGCCTCCAACACATTACGAATTAAGTAGATAGTGATATGAATCTACTGTTACACTCAGAGAAGGTTTCATAAAAGATTGATCCATATACAGCCAGACAATGGAGTTATGATTTTGAAGGGGGGAAAAGTCTGATTTGTTTTTAAAACGTCAAAAAAGGTCAACGTTTTATTTAATCAAGGAACTTGATGACAGATTCGGAGGATTTGATTCTACCAAAATAACTCTCATGCAATTTTTTAAGTTTTCCAGAGTCCCATCAGTCAAATCCCTGAGCATTCGCACATAAAGTAACATCAGCTTCTACCTCACAGACCCTGGATTTCAGCTGCGGTCAGCTGTGTTTTCCACCACACATCAGTCTGCAGCAGCTAATGATACTATTTCAGCCTTCTACCTGCAACTGATGGCTGAGATGCACTCCTCAATAATGCATTAGACAGGCAGGCAAGCACCCTTGGGTCCCCCCTCTTTCTTTCCCTCCCCCTGCACATACTGTACAGCCGAATACAGTGATGATGCTGCCTCTGCAGCCTGACTCAAAGGTGAGTAAGGCCTATTGATTTGTGGACAGAAAGCACCACTTCTCATCTTCTCTGGGCCCGACTGCAAAATGGATGGGAGTGAAGAGGATGGTGGAGGTAGTAGTGGTGGTGGTGGTGGTGGTGCATGTGGAGGGGAGGGGTGGGGGATACACAACAAAAAGATGAGGGAGATGGAGAGGGAAGAGAAGGAGGTGCAAGGGTGTTGGTGGGGGGTTGAAGGAGACACAGAAAGAGAAACAAACTGGAAAAATAAGAGAGGCACTGGTGCTTTGTTACTCTTTCAGCTGCGGTGACATCACTGTGCAGTTTCCCCGAGGACGTAGCAGAGCGAGGAGGGCCGAGGGGGGAGGAGAGTAGGTGGAAAGAAAAATAGAAAAGTTGAGGCAAAGAGAGAAGTGGCTGTTGCTCTAAGGAGTAACTTTTGTGGTCGTCTTAACCTCATGGGCATTCTGCAACAGAGAGTTTTAACTCATGAGAGCTGTAATGGTGTGCGATTTATCCCAATGTTACAGCCAGACAGAAAGTGGCTCTACTTTTTCAACATGTCCTCAACCAAGAAGCCACAGTGCACTGTAGGACAAACTTACGAAAACACTTTTAAGTAGAGACATAAAAAAGTACTTCAAATTCAGTCAAAACTACCAAGTATAAAAAGCAACAGAAAGACAAAGATATAAAAATACACTTGGCTTTGACAACTGGTCAGCAAGTTTCAAGTTTAATCCAGTTCATTTATCTATGAGTCAACAAGCACAGCTAACTTTAGTGGATATTAGCAGCTTTATTTAAGTTACTTATAGCTATTAAGAGCGCTAGCAAGCCTAGCCAGCGTCCATGGCTGAAGTCTGGTAATAGCAGCTCTTAACAGTTTGCAATGCTGGTAACCTGAGCTCAAACCTGACAAAAAAGCCCAACTTTACTTTTAACGTTAATATACAAAGAGACATGTCCTCTCCTTGTGAGGACAGTGACTGCACTGTGATCTGTAGGCTTCAGCATGTATTTTTATATTCATAACTCTAACCTGTTTTCACTGCTGAGTCAGTTTGACTTCCTGTATTTATCATTCAAAGGATTATTGCAGGTCTTCTGTCTGTTTCTGTCTGAAATCACTTTATCGTTTTTCCTAAATTAGACAGTAATTCTACAGGAAGTGCAGTACAGTGTGAGCTCCATGCTAGCTCCGAAAGCTTGATGTACATACGTAGCAACAGTAACTACGGGGGAGTGGCTTAGCAAAGAGTCAGTTCTCAATTTCACCAGTTTAATGTGGCCATGTCAATCAACATGCTAATGTTTCGGTCTAGTGGTCTTTATTAGAGCATTTTAGAATTGTCCACTGTGCTTCAAAGTTTTGTGTATGTGCTACCTCCATATCTTTAGTTATATGAGTTACATATTATTGCAAATATCTGCTGTATATCTAATGCATGTTATATATGCTATAGCAAATACATAAGATGTATATATACAATGTACAGTAATTCCTGCTATAATCGGCACAATTCGTTTGCATGGGGGTCAAAAGCAGTTTAATATAGTTACTTTACTTTTATTTCTGGCAACTTAAATGCTCGTGTTGTCTGTACTTGCAGTGTTTGTTTGTATTTGCAGCTCTTTTTTACATGTGCTTGTATTTTTTCTGAATTTGCAGCAGTTAGTAGATTTGTGGTTGTGTTATCTATTTTTACTGTGCTTTTTATTAGCCTGTGCACGTATGGTTAATTGTAAAGATGTTCTATCTCATTTTCCTGTTTTGTCAACGTACATGTGTTGATGTTGCAGCAGACAGTGCATGGCCCTCCCTGAGCAGCCTTGAATATCTGATTAAAGCTAATGTAATGTTTTGTATACTGCATGTTTTAAAACCAGCAAATTCCTCATGTCAGGCTGGTTTGAACATGTAATTTACATTCTCTACTTCCGTCAGATTGTCTGATAAACAGTCGTGCCACTAAAGTGAACCAGAGCGGAGCCGAGATAAAGAGCATTGTCTCCTCATTTGTCTCTGTCCACCGGTGGCTCCCTAAGTGGACTCGCTATTGATAATTGCACAATGCTGCCCTTCCCGCGCAACAAAGGCTCCCTCAACCAGATGGCAAATTAGTGCCAATTGTTCAAAAACAATGTGGACGGCTGATGACAGACGCTCAAGGCGCGCGGCGGAGACAGCAGCAAGCCGTTGTTTGGACAGAAGATTTTTCCATTCAGACTTCTCCTGCGCTGCACTCCCACACTGAGCGAGCGAGGGGCGGCTGGGAGTCATTATTCAGTACACCAGGGGCCCGGCCGTTTAACACACATCCGCCAAGTTCAATCTGCTCCAATAGACACATGGACTTTTGATTTCTTTTTCAGCGTGTTAGTGGAAAACAGATGAGGTGCTGCTGATACCCTCACTCGGGCACAGTTTTGACAGCGAGCTCTTTTTTTTTCTTTTTCTTTTTTTTTTTGGCGCATATAATCTGTTCACGCCTCAGATCATTAAAGTAGCACTGACTTCGGAGCATTGCACTATGAGGCTGACAGCTGAAGGTATTAGTTTGCTCTTCACATTACCGCAGCTTTTCACCAGTGGAGTGTGTTTTCATGTGAAGCTCTTCGCTGATTTCAGCATTAGAGGGTTCAGAGCTTCTCCTCGCTGTCTTGCTCCATCTCAACGTGTGTAGTACTTCACCGGAATGAAACGTTATCTGTTGTTTCTGGCCATTTCTAGAGGTCTCCTCAACGTTAATGACTTCAGCAATGGAGCTCATGACATATTGCTGACACACTGGACAATTCTAACATTTGTGGGAGCTGAGGACAAGCTGGCAGATGCGTATTTTTTTGATGAATTACACCACTTGCTCAGTGGCGTCTGGCTTTAAGGAAATAAAATTTAGCCAATTGCTAATGCTCTGTAAATGTTTCCAAGGCCTTTTTCCTCCAGTGAAATAAAAAAGTAAAAATGTATGTGTTTGGGTTGGTCAGTTGGTACAATAGCATAAAGAGAGTAAGATGAGGTAGTGGTGCTCAGTATTATATTTAGAGAAAAAAAACAGGAGCTCTGCTGGAAACCACAAAATGAAGAGGCCACAGCTTCTGTTCAAACAAGCATAACAAACCGAGACTTATTTTAGCCTCGCTGGTGAGCAGTCCAGAGGACACCCACTTCTGAGCGGACAGCAGTGGTATTTACCAGAACCACAATCTATTACCATTAGATAATAAATCAAAAATAAAAGACAATGCCAAGAATAACAGCCATAAAGTAGAAAAAGATCACACTATTACAACATAGCTCACTTTGAGAGTGTGC
>JAQFJA010000013.1:16770225-16788888 GCA_029874485.1 Naso brachycentron | reverse complement strand
TCTTAAATATGCTTGTCAACATGCTTTTGTCTGGTGCAGCCTTTAGGTAAAAAACAAGTAGTAAGCAGGAGCTTCTGTCCTCGTGCTGTTCACTTTTGAATCTGCATTATCTTTTGTCTGCCAGTTACTTTGTTGTGTTGTGTGAATATTATTCACTGTTTGACATCGATGAAATATTAAAAGTGAGATCTCGTGTTGGGTTTGGATTTCATTCGCCACCATGTGAACGCAGCATCTGTTTGCCACCCAGGCCAGTGTTCACTGGTGATCCGGCTGCCTAATGAGGCGTGGAGGCCAGGTTGTAGGTTATGGGAACTTGGGCTGTGGTCAGATCCTGGAACTGTGCACAAACAGGAAGATGCATACAACAGGTGAGATCTGATACTTGGCCCCATTCACTCTAAGAGGCCAGGAGAGGAGACAATACAGGGGCATGGAAACCTGACCGTCTTTGACCCTGATGTCACTTCCTCCTTACTTAAAAGTTCAAATTACCCTTACTTCCTATGCAAACCCCAAGTAGCCAAACTGTTCTGGAATGATCTAACCTAAACCATTACTTCCTACTGTGTATCTTTCGGTTTCCTGAGAGGGAGGCTTGCTATTTCCCTTCCTGTCATGCCCATATAAACACCCAAGAAGAGGGAGAAAATATTGCAGCTTAAAAGCAGTTAATATCTCCATTCACTTAAGCAAAAACTACATCTTCTGTCAGTTTATACTCTCGACTGCAGCTCTGCCCGCTCTGAATCCCTGCCTCGGTGTCAGATTAGGAGCGAGTTGTTCATGAATATACAGCTGGTTTCCCTCATTTCGTAACATTAGTCCCTGCTTGGCTTAGAGCCAGTACAGTAGGGGTAAATAGAGTAAATACAGACAGGCCTTGGAGATGCTAATGTACTTAGCGTTAGCGGTAAACAAAATGAGATTACTGGGGAGGGAAGGCAAACTCCGAATTTGATTTACTCAGGCTTAGCGTAAACAGCTTGTCAAACTCCTGCTCTGCTGCTATGAAAAGGCTGCAGAATGTGTATTTGACTAATAAGCACAGTAAGTGTTTCTTGCTATTCATAAAATTACCCAGGCAATTGTCACTGTAATTGGACGTGACTGTGAAAAGGGAGTATGTGGGCGCATCTCCCAAAAATATTGCTTACTTTTTCTGTCTCCTTCAAGTCGTTGTGCTGTTTTGAGTGATAAAGAATAGCGAGTTCGGGATCAATCTGCTATGTACTATAATAACAGGGTATGACTGCATAATGCCAAATGAAAACAGGTAAGTGTAGCACATAGGAGCGTACAGCAGGAACAGATCACCTAAATGTAAGTTAGTGTGTCCACGGGTCTCTGCGACATTAACATAATCCACAGCATAATCCAGAGGCGGCAGCACAGGCCTCTCATAACGAAGCAGATAACGAGCGCAAGACACCACTCCTTATGGGAATAAAACTCAGCTAAATGAGATGGAACCAGGCTTAGTGCTCTTATTATGTGATAAATAGGATTTTCCAAGTTAGAATTTTCTGGCATGTTATAATTTTTTTCCACACTTTCCCAGTTTTTTTTTTTTTTTTTTTTAGTTCTGATGACTACAGCAGTCGTATTATTTCTCCCCTCTCGCCGCGGGGAGAAAGTTTTCAGTGTCTCCCCATAAAAAAAGGCAGGCTAATTGCATGTCAATAATTCAATGCTTAATTTTAATGACCAGGAGAGTTCATTTATTCTCCGTCTAGGCTGCCTGACGATGTGATTAATAGGGATGAAAGATAAAGCGCGCGGAGGAGAGAGAGGGGGAGAGAGGAGAGGGAAAAAGGCAAGGGGAGAGATAATGTTAGGATCTTCTATTCTCTTCCTTCCTCCACCCTTCCCAGATGGCAGAAAGGTCTCGCAGACTCCTGAGTCGACACTTTGGAGGAACGTGTGGGCTGCCGGGGCACATACCGAACAGGAGGAGGAGGAGAAGGAAGTGGAGGTGGAGGAGGGACGGCGGGGGAGAAGTTGTCTCTAGGTACACTTGATGTCTCTGAGAGCAGCCAGTCAGGTTACTCTCATAAAAAGAGGCATTGTTTCACTTTATGTGGATCAAAACTGGCAACTTATGACTAATAACATACCCATAAACAGCCCGAAAAGAACAAGCAAGGTGTGGGAAAAAGTAAGTCAAAGTTTTGTTTAGTTACAGTCAGGAAATCCACTGTTGATCTTGTATAATCCCAAGCAGGATACAACCTTTCTTTGTGCTAAAAGCCAAAGGTATTCCAGGCACCTTATTATGAATTGAGCAGTGAAGGTTTAGAAGTAGAAGAACCCCCCTAAGGTTTCTTCCCCACCCGGATTGGAGGAAGATGAAGGCATCACAGACCACTCCTTACAATGGAAGTACTTCCTCCAGGCCTAATGGCCTCTGAGCCACAGCTTTTGTCCCCTGATTAGCCAGCCTATTCAAGGCTCAGCCTCCTAATTGCGTAGCCTGTTTAGCTACCTAGCATTACTGTATGAATTAATGAGACACAATTACTGCATCCAGGAAATCTCCCGTCCCAGCGACTACTCCGATCTGCAGAGGGACCTCGCTGAATAAAACCTCCTTGAGTCTAGAATTCAACGTACTGTCAAAAAAAAATAAAAAAGTGGAGCACAAGGTTTTTTCCCCTCACAGGAGAAAAAATACATGTATTTATTCGAAACTATCTCATAATTAGGCCCTAGAGTGAATGAGTGAGTGAAGGAGAGCAGAGGAGGAGATGGGAGAGGGAGAGGGAGAGGAGAGGGGTGGGGGTGGGTGAGAAAGCGGCATTCAATAGCAAAAAGGCCCACAGATACAAAAGGCAGAAGAATGACAGGCACAAGAGTGAAACCTGCTCGCAGAAATGAGGAGGAGGGAGACGGAAAAGATGGATGGAGGGGGGAGGAGAGGAAGGAGAGGGAGAGTCAGATGCAGATTCAAACCTACAGTTTAGCTCCAGATAACGTTTCATCACTGCAGTTTTGTGGGGAGTCTAAAATATGGAAGCAGCCCGGGGTGAGAAGCCTAGTCTATGCTAATGGTCCGTGGTGACGCTTTAAAGAACCTTTGAGAAGGGACAGTGGGCTCTGGAGTCTCACCCATGTGGGAGCCGAGTGTTATTGCTCGGAGCCAACACAGGGTCTGCAGGCACAAATGAGGAAGAGACCTTTCTAGAGTCCTCACATGTTTTATAAACTTAGGACACACACACACAACAGCATTTTTAAGTAGTTTCAATTTCTTTTTGCTGTTTCAGTTTAGCTGGATGGGGGAAAGGGGACGTAATGCACTTTTTCACTCGGCTCTTAGATTTATAACAGGCGATAGTTACACCACCCACCACTGTATTCTTTATAATAAAGTTGGTTGGCCATCCCTTACTGTAAGGAGGGATCGACACTGGTTTGTATTTATCTATAAAGCCCTGATAAGAAAATTACCACCATACCTTAACTCACTTTTAGTGCGTAATACTGGAGCCTACCACACACGCTCCCAAGATTGTTTAATGCTTGAGGTCCCTCGTGTCTCCACAGACCTAGGAAAGACTGCCTTTAAATATGGTGCTCCTCACACTTGGAATATTTTACAGGATTTGTTGAAATATGACTCTTTTTACCCTTTGGAACATTTTCAGTCATGGTTAACAACTCTGGTCAACTTTAATTGCACTTGAAATGAATGATGTACTTGCAAAGTGCTACTCTTTTATCTACAGCGATAAGTATTATTATTTTTGTTTATTTTTGTATTTGTAAATTTCTCTGTGTGTTATCTCCGCACCAATGAAAAAGAGGGTCTCAGTGTGTCTCCGAGGTCTAAATAAAGGTTGATGATGACGATGAATAATGAAATGGTAAAGTACATTTTGGAGTCTATTTGTTGTAAAATAATACCAATAATGTGTATGAAGAGCTTCCTCCTTATAAAGAGCACTGGCTTATAAGCTAGATGATAAAATTAGTCTTGCCTTGGAAAAAAAAAACATCTTACCACATTTAATTCTCACCACCTTCGTAATGGTTCCTCTGTGGTATCTGTGTGAGTAATCCAAAACTCAGCACATGTATCAAAACAGCTGGGAGGGTTCACCGCTCCAGCAATGCGACGTATGACCCCCCCACAAGCAGAAACAGAACCGTACCCGTGATGTCACTGCTTAGCTTGTTTGAACATAGCTGCGCCCCACTCTCGAAAAAGTGAAAGACTATCTGGTTTTCTAGCAATACTAGGTAAATATAAAGTTTGAATTTGGTGCCAAATCTTGTCTTAGGTAAAAATCCATCAAACTACATTCATATAGCTCCATGTTTCATCTCCACTTCAAACGATCCACAAATGCATTTTTTTCAACAGGGAATATCTGTAGTGAATCAGATGTCTCCCTCCTTTTCAGCCAATCACAAGAACGCACCCCCTCTACCCCACTGTCTGGCTCGGCTGCTAGCGTTAGCTGGTTGATTCACCAGCCTGGTTGGTCACGATCTGAGTTTGACAGTCAAAGTCAGGTTTAATATTTTAAAACTGCATCATAACTGGGGCTTAACCCACACAAAATTTAAACTTGAATGGAAATGCAAACTGTTTTACCTGCGCTGCATAAAAAGCTTGTGCCAGCCTAGCCAGTAACAACACTAGTGCTAGCCAGCTAACAGGGCTACTCGGGCTAATGTTACTGCTTGCTTGGCTAGGACTAGCCCTGGCTTTGAGACAAACATTGGCCAGAGCTGTTTAAATCATAACTGAAAATAAAATGTTTCATCAGCAAATCCTAGCCATACTGCATGTAAATCCATCCTCACAAATCCATGCATTTTATAATAATTGCTCAAGCATAAATCATCCCACAGATTCCAATACGGATTGCAAAATGGAGGGCAAGGATCATGAATCCCTGAAAAAGGATTGTGCTAATATTTGTAAACTGAATATAGATTTATACACAGTTCTTTTTTTTCTCAGCTGATTTCAGTCTGCCTCCGTACAAACGTGATATATCTATGAAGATTTATTTTTCTTTTTTTGTATATTAATCTGTGGGTCTGACATTGGGCTCCAAAATTTGAACACATCTTCATTAAGTGTTTGTTTCATTTGGTTCTCCCAGAATTAGGAACATGGAAACCAGCTGTAATTGGAACATCTGTTGTTTTGTTGGTTATCATATGCCTCTCTTTGTTCCTACTGATAAGGTAAGTGAATCAGACAACTAAAGGTTTGTACACTGGATACCTGAAAATCTGTACCTTTTGGTTGTCAGTTGGGCACAAAATAATAATTACATTTTTTAAAACAAATTGTCTTAATCAGAAAAGAGAGACGGCACTTATCCGAGAATGGAGATCGACCAGAAAACAGAGAACAGGTGAGCAAGGGGAGTTGGGTAATTCAAGTCCAACACTCTGGTTTCTCAGTTCCTTAGTCACGATCATTTTAACTTGAAAATTCACCAGATGGAGAAGCATTCCATGTAGCACTTGAGCTGCACTTTTGTCACAGAACTGAATAATATCCTCACTTCCAGCATGTATTTAAATTTCTAGTAAATCCAAAACATATTTTAGATGGATATTTATTAGTTTCCTTTAATATATTTATCTTCTCTCTGTTAAACAGTTTCATACTAGAGAAACAGTAGCATCTGTGAAGTCACTGCTAAAGATGCCGTCACTCTGACCTTTTCATGTCGGTAGTCTTTCAGTTTAGGAGGCATCTGACCAGCGCGAGCAGGACAGAAAGACTGCAGCGTTTGTTTTAAGGTGCATGCCCTGAATAGATGGACCACATTTTGGTTTTGGTTTGTCATATTTAGGTTTTCCAGAAACTTTCGGTGTTCACAGTGGACACCAGTGGACTGGTTCTCATCCTCAGTAAAAGGTGGCCAGAAATTTCTTGCTTAATCTACACTAGAACTTTAGATTCAAGATGAGCAATGGAGATGTTTTCTTGGACATGCTTGATGTGTTTTCTGGTTAGCACTGGAAAAATATTAGACTTTTTGGTGAACACCAACCAACCACAATATGAAACCACCGCCTAATATTGTGTAGTTCCTCTCTGTGCTGCCAAAACAACTCTGACCACCGATCGATGGAGAGGAACCTTTGGCTGAGTCTGGCACCAGAGCAAAGAGTTCTGTGGGTTGTGAGGTGTGGCCTTCACGGTTTGTACTGATTTAGAAAAAAAAATACAAATACTCAGATTGGGATTTCTGGAATTTCGAGCTCTGCCTCGAGCTCTTGGTCATTTTATGAAAGCCAGTCCGGTGTAGTTCTGTGGTTTAGCAGGGTGCCTTGTAGGGCTCGGCAATAAAGATTTGTTATATCATATCAAGATAAGAGACTATGTATCAACTTAGATATTAGACATCCTCATATTGTTATATGGATTAAATTGATCTTAAAAGCTGTAACTTAGTCATATCTCAACATTACTAATGATTATAGATCAAAAATGTAATTGTGTTAAAACTTTTCGAAAGTACTGATAGTCATCTGTAAAAAAAGGAAAAAGGAATTTGGTCAAAAAATGTGTAATTTTATATTCTATCTCTACGTTCTAACATTAATGAAGTGCACTTGCAAGTGCCCCAAATTACCCAGCCAAAAGTTTGCACTCTAACAAGATGCTCCTGACATTTCTCTTCACGTGTCCTCAGTCTGAGATTGTGGCTAATCAGACTCCATTTAAGTGGTGCAAGTTTCTGCATCAAAGAACACATTTTTGTTGTGGTTTGGCCTTTCTTTTACATGACAACGTCGTGCTGGGGCCCTGAAACCACAAACTTTTGAAACCGGGTTCCAGAGCGGAATCTTTTAAAGCGGCATCCTGTGTAAACTGGCTAACTGCAAATCCCGTGAAAGGGGTGACGACACTTGTGCTAATGCTAGCGCAAGTCAATGTTTTCTGCTCTAGTCACTACCAAACTCTGATTAAACACTCCACAGTACACTGAAAGCAGGTCAAATATGACAACAGTCCGTTCAGGTGAATTCAAGTGTTTGTAGCATAAATTTAGAAGTCAGTTGATGGCTGAATTTCTTTAATTTGTGGCTGTTTTGGGCTTAGCAGCATTAGGAAGTAAACAACTTCGGCAGCTCTGACGGTATGTCGTTACAAACGTACACTGCCGACTACTGGCCTGGCATGCATACTGCAGCGCTTTTGGTTGTTCATGTAAACATGGATTTTTTTTTCAAGACACTAAGGAAAAACTTCCATTTTTAGTAGGACTGCTCTCGTCTAAACTTGGCCTCAGCGTAAGTGATTTAATTACAGTAAGCCTGGCCGTGCTTGCTGCCAACAGGACACAGCATACATTAAATGCCCTCAGTTTCCACTCAAACAGAAAAGGATGCAGGCTGGATCTTAAACATAATAATCTTGACTCACTTCTAGCCACCTTTCCAATCCTTTCTGATGTGGTCTACAGTAAATTTTGCTGCTTGTTATCATCTGCAGCAGGCCTCTTTTATACATCCCCATCTTCACTCTCCCCCCGTCATCTGCCATCAGACCAGGTGAAATTTCCTAAAACAGACATTCTTGACTCTTGGCAGTTAATCAACAATAGCAAAGGACAATCTGTCAGTATGATATATTTACAGTTTTCACTGTCAGTCTTTATTCAAGTTCTCACCTGTGATTATAACTGAAAAAAATCATGATTTTTTTTGTTTGATTTGTTTTGTGGTATTTTTGAAAAGTATGTTTGGTTGTATGGTTTTTTTTTATGATGATGTGTATGTATAAACATACTGTATGGGTCCATGGGTATGTACGGGTATTTAGGAGTAATTTTTTCAAAATACTTTGTATTATTTACATTTGGAAGTTATTTGTTGTATTAATGCATCTTAATTTTGTTTTTATTTAGTTGTTAACCGCGGGCAAGAATGCTATAAAATCAACTCATTAACAAGAGTCACATTTTACCGACAGGGTTTTAAAAGGGGCAGGCAGCGTTGCTACAGGTGTAAAATGTAATTTCATTTTGTCTTTACAATGTCAGTCAGAGGAGCAGGCTGACCTTCACTATGCCAACATCCACTTCTCCAAGAACCAGACTGATGCTTTGTACTCCAACATCAGACAAATTGCACCTCATGGACTTGAGGAGGAAGAGGACGGCGTCGAATATGCAGCTGTCAGAGTTATCAGTTCCAGTACGGTCCCAAAGTGAGCAGCATCATTTACCCTTTTTAAATCTTCAACATGACATGCATCTAGTAGAATGATGTATTACATTTGAACACGTAACACTGTTTCCAATGATTTTGGTCTATATTTGTACTCTAATTTTGACAGGAGATGCATGTTTTAAACTATATCTGCTTAATCCCCTGATTTTTTCATGTTTATTTTCCCCTTTCAGAGCCAGAGCTCCAGTATCTGGGGAGGATCCCACTGCACTCTACAGTACAGTCAACAAAACTGCTGAATGCAAAAGGAATCGGTAGTCTGAACTTTTTTTTTTTTCAGCCACCCTAGTGGCGTCGGTCTAGGGATTACAAAGTTACTCTGTTGGTTGGTCTGTCAGTGGGTTGGTCTTCCACTTTGGCCCAGACTGAAACAACTCAACCCCTCCTCAATGGAGTGTAATTTACAATTTTATATTGACATTCATGTGATAAATACTGTATATTTACATATATTTTTTCATACAGTTTATGTAGTTTATATTTTGATGTATGGTAAAGTACGGTTTAAGGAAATTTAATCCATATTAGAGTGAAAGTGGGTAAATAGCTAAATTTTTATGAACTAATGGAGAAGGGGTGGGATTTAATAAGTTTAAATTTCTTTCCACTCCTTTTCGAATATGTTGTAAGTTTGTATGTTTATTGTATCCTTCATTTTATTTTATTTTATTTTATTTTATTTTATTTTATTTGCATGTTCGAAATAAAGTCCAATCCAATCCAAAATGAATGTCCTCCTGCGAATTCTGTATCCTTTGCAGATGCTCTCCCTATACATAACCAAGAAAACTAATAAGAATCTAGAAAAGGCAATTACCAAGTATATTTGGCGTGGCAAAAAGCAAAGACAGAGGCTTAGAATATTGCAACTATCTAAAGATATGGGTGGCCTCACTGCACCTAATTTGATCCTTTGTAGCTGGTCATGTCATGCCCACCACTTCTGGCTACGGTTACATACATATCTCAGAGAGGAGACTTGTATTGACTCATGGGCTTGTTCCCCATACTCTGTCTGGAGCTTGATCACCTGTGATGCAAACAAGATAAACTCAGAGATTAAGTTTAACCCAATTATAAACAACAGTGTCAGAATCTGGCATGATTTAATTCAATATGTCATAAGGAAAAATATTAAGTCACTGCTCTCTCCCATAATCCAAAACCCAGACTGTCCTGCTGGCAATGGATCACCTGTGTTTTCCTCCTGGTGGATTAAAGGGATGCATGTAATTGATGACTTATTTAAAGATGACACATTAATGTCCTTCCAACAGTTACAAGTAACATTTAACATCCTTAAGCAACATTTCTTTGCATATCTGAGACATTTCATATCCTCCCAGGTTACACTCTCCTCTACTGACTCTCCTGGCTATGACGTAGAGAAATTTATTTTAGAACGGAAAAAAAGGAAACATTTTATATCTTCATTATACTCACTGCTTGGTTTCTTTGATACATATGTGCTGCATCTCTCGGAGATGGGAAAAGGATGTGGGCACTGAATATATAGAAGATGACTGGCAGACAGCCATACGCTTGATTGATTCCACATTTATGTGTAACAGGTTAAGGGAAACTAACCCTAACCCTTGTAACTCCCCTTTTTGATACAGAGAGGTGTTTAGCACCCTCCCTCATGAGAGACTGCATGCTGTTATAAAGGGGAACGACGAGTTGTTTATCAAGATCTGGTCACCTTTTTTGGATTATTTACCTGATGACCTGAAAAATCCACTTTTAAAGGGAGGACACTTCTCTGAGTGGAAGTCCCCTATCATAACCTCATCATGAGGAGCCTTTGATGACTGGTTTCTTAAGAATTCACACACTTTTAGTGGGCTGGATTTATTTTGTTGGTTTTTGTGAACACTGTCATGGCTATTTGTTTCTTTATTTTCAGTTTTTTATACACATCTCATCTCATACTGCATGCTTGTTATTGTTCTTATTAGTATTGTTATTACTCATTCATGTCTGTATTTTGGTTGCTTTGTGCTATTCATTGTGTGACTGTCTGGATTGGCGTGGGTGTTCTAGTGTTTGTTGACGTTGTTTATCTGTATTGTTATTGTTGTTTGAACTTAATTTAAAAAAAAAAATGGAGAAAAAATAAAAACCTTTACTGACAAAAATAAACAGACACTGATAAAATGTTACTCACAGCTCTCACTTATGACTCTTCAACACAACCAGTGGCGTTGCCTGGCCTGAGCATTTGGGGCTTTAGCCCCGAAGATTTTTTTTTCAGCCTCAAACAATTCTCCCTCTTCTCTATGACTTTCTAACTCTAACTAAGCCATATGACACTAAAAGAAGATGGCAGTTTTGTAATTTCCTGTGTTCACTGAATGCAATAGAAGCAAAACAGACCAATCAGAGATTTGTGTGGAAACCATGTCTTGTTGGATGACAGCTATCTGTCATCAGTCAGTTGGATTCAGTGAAGATGGACATTAGAAGATTTTTCGTTCATCAAGTGGTGGCTCAAACATCAACCTTACAGCCACTCCTTGAACCAAGTAAACAGGTAAATATCTGAATGTCTTCCATCTTAAACAAACACATAAGCAGATCATACAGCTCGGCTACATCACGCTGTAGTCAGCTAACGTTAAACCGTTAGCAGTTAGCTATAACTTAGTCTGTGCTTCAATTTTTCAATTTTGGTGGGGCTTAGCCTCCACACACACATACACACACACACACACACTCGAAGTGGAGGGGAGCCAGGTTAAGTTCAAGTGAAGATAAATGGAGTATACCTAGTTACAATACATTTCAGTGCAACAAAGTTGGGTCCCTCCTCAGCCAGATGCCTGCTTAGTTTTATGTCCTGATTTAGCAACCAGCTTTAGCAACACGTAGCACGTAGCTAAGATTAGTTACCACAGGTCCACGGGGACATCCAAGAGCAGTTACAAGCCTCAAATATCAGTGAGTTTGTGGTTCGTAAGGAGCATCTGACACATATAGCAGCAGTGACAGCCTCTCTCAGGAAGCAAGGGATTGCTTTTAGAGGGCACAATGAAGCACCAGACAGTGACAATAAAGGGGATTTTAAGGAATGCATGCAGCTTCTTGAGAAGTTTGATCCTTTCCTGCAAACATACAAACCATGTTCATGTGTGACCTGCCTCTCACCTTCATCCCAGAATGAAATGATTCAAAGCCCCTCCGATGTTGTAAGGAACATTTTTCCATCTCTCAACATGCTCAACAGTGTTATGTAGCCTTGACTTCATATCCAGGGATAAAGTCAGCATAATTCCAGTAAAATCACAGGCTTCACTTATCTATCCCATGTGAATGCGCCACATAAATACAGATGTGGGGGAGTAATTTCTAAATTTCATGAAGTCTCCACGTGTTACTAATCCTGTGCGAATAGGGTTTTTGACTGGTTGTTGGTTGACATAGCAGAAGATGAATTAAAGTGTCAACTAGAGAAAAAAGAACCATTTTAAAGATATTTTGGGGGCTTTTTTTTTTTTTTTAGATAAAACAGCTGAAGAGTGGACAGGAAACAGAGAGAGAGAATGACATGCAGCAAAGCGCCACGGGTGGAATCGAACCCGTGGTCCCTGCAGCAATGGACAAAGCCTCTGTATATGGGGCGCCTGCTCTACCAACTGAGCCCCAGAAAGAAACCATTTTAAATAAATTAAAATGTGAAATCTCAATGTACCTACCAAGACAGTGAGGCATTGATGTTCCTTTACTAATCTGTCTGCCTGCAACAGATCACAAGCCAGAATATAACCCTTGTGCTGACCAGGTGGGTCAAAACAACCCATTAAGTTGTAATGGGGCCCCAGAGCAGCAACCACCTTCACCTTGTCGTGTCGGGTCAGAAAAAGCCCCAAGTGGTTTACAGTAAAGAGGGTTCGGCCGCTTCCCTGACCGGTTCAAAAAAACCCCACCCAATAAGCTGTAATGGGGCCCCAGAGCAGCAACCACCTTCGCCTTGTCCTGGCGGGTCAGAAAAAGCCCCAAGCGGTTTACAGTAAAGAGGGTTCGGCCGCTTCCCTGACCAGGTCAAAAATCACCCACTAGCCCCTAATGTAGTTGTAGTGGCGGTGGGCCCCAGAGCGGCAGCGGCAACCACCTTCGCCTTGTCCTGGCGGGTCAGAAAAAAAGCAAAAAAACAGAAAAAGCAAAAAAAAACAGCGGTTTATAGAGGGTCCAACCGCGAAACTCCCTAACATCCTGAGGCAAATCTTGGCTATTAAAAAAAAGCCACGCTAGCCTGTGGCCGACTCAAACTCTGCATTCTGTCACACCGTGTGCTGCAAGACTCCTGCTTGTTTCTTTTTTCCCCACACTGGAAAACGGCAATGACTGACGGTGAGTTTATTGTAGTCTATCATGCATCATGTTTTTTTGTTTGTTTTTTTTTTTTTAAATCAACAGTTTTGTCTTGCTGTGTGTGTGTGTTTTGCTTCTCTATAGCGGACCAGATCCCCGACAAGCGCCAGCTGGAGGAGAGATCCTATTTTAAACGGTTAGCTACCGTCTCCGGACACACGGAGTGCAGCAGCCGGCCACGCAGACGAAATTCCTGGAGCACGTCAGATAGCCTACGTCGTGCTTCTGCTGCTCAAGTTTTCGGCAAATAGAGTGTGGCTGGACGAATGCCGTGCCTGTCGACCCAGCCAACCGAGCGGTAAACAACACAGAAAGACGTGCCAGCCGACTAATTTCGCGAGGAAGCAGGCGGCCCTGGTTCGAGTCCCGCATTGGGCAGCCCTTTTTTCCTTCATGTTACCGCCCCCCTCTCTGCCTACGCCTTTCCCGTCTCTCTCTACTGTGTGTATCAAATACAGGCATACAAAGCCAAAAAATATATTTACTTTAAAAAAAAAAAAAAAAAAAAAGTGTCCGAAAGGCAATGGAGAGAAATTCCTGTTGGTGAACAGCGCTACAGCCCGGATAGTCTCCGTCCATCCACCCCTCCTTCTTCTCTCTCTGAGTCCATCTCAATCCCTGTGAGAATCTTCCACAGAAGTTTCAAGTGTCCGACCGGCAGTGGAGAGGAATTCCTGTCAGTGAACAGCGCTGCAGCCCAGATAGTCCGTCCGTCCCCCCCTCCTCCTCCTCCTCTCTCTCTCAGTCCATCTCCCTGACGCTCTGTATGTGTGTGTGTGTGTGTGTGTGTGTGTGTGTTTGCCTGCAGCAGTAGCTGCAGCCGCGTTAATCTTCCCCCATGGAGGGGACACACACATGATCCACATCTCTCTCTCTCTGTCTCTCTCTTCCCTCACTCATGTGGCTGTGGGGTCGGTGATCTTGTCTAAGATATAGCACTGATCGTTAGTGGCTTGCTGACAGGTGTATAAACAGTTGATAACAGACTGAAAATAAATAAACAAATAAATAGATAAATGAAAAAAAGACACAACACATTTAGATCTGGAAGGTGTGGAAAAAGACTTTATTTCTCTTCCGACATATTCCCCTTGGTCTACAACAACCATAGGGGTCTAAAACATACACAATTAGCCCACATTTAGCCTAGATCAATACGGAAAAGACCGATGTCTACTCTCTCTCTCTCTCACGACAACAGCCTCCCAGCACCACAAACGGCGACCACAGCTGAAGCGGCTGAAGGTCCGGCGGAGGCCATCCTTGGGAATCTTGGAGGCTTGGAGGCTCGCAGGCTGGGAAAGAGAGCAAGCTGCTGAACCGGTGACAGGAGGTGGATCGGAGCACGTGTGTGAGAGCCGCCTGGGGCCCGGGAGCACAGCACGGCTGTAGCAGGGCGGGCAGGGTTGATGCTGAAACAGAGGAGAAGAAGAAGAAAAAGAAGAAGAAGAATAAGAGAGTCACAAAGTGTTTCTTATTATTATAATTATTATTATTATTACTATTATTATAATTATTATTATCTTCAGGTCTCAATCTAAACAGAGGCTCGAGTCGAGACATGTCTATTGACTCAACAGTTGGGCCACATGTAGCTACATTCTGGCAGCGTTCAGTGCGGTAGGACCAAGCAGAAGTATAAGGCTGAGGTGTGGGGGTGATTGCGGGATGCAAGATGCAGCTGATGTTGTCTCAGCTCTGTCGCCGTCACGCCTGAAACCACTCTGCCCACCACACATACACACACACACACACACACACACACAGAAAAGTTTTCTCTCCTCTCCTTCTATTTACGTATTCATCTTGTTCGGTTTTGGAGCGGTGATGTGTTGCTGAGGCCGAGGTTGTTGGCCAAGGTCTGCGAAAGTCGCCGCGACAGGAAGCCGGCCATCATTCTGGACTACAACCGCAACAAGGGAGGCGTCGATAACCTGGACAAGGTCATCGGTACCTACAGCTGCAGGAGGATGACGGCCCGCTGGCCCCTGGTCGTCTTCTACAACATGATCGACGTGTCCTCCTACAATGCCTTTGTGATCTGGAGAGAGACCCACCCCGAGTGGCTGCCTCAGAAGCTCAACAACAGGAGGGTGTTCCTGGAACAGCTGGGAAAGGCACTCGTGACACTGTTGATCGAAAGAAGGACGCATGTCCCGCGCACGGCCTCGTCCGCGGTTCTCGTCAGAGACATTCGGGCCGAGGCCGAAGCTCGTGATCGGGGACGACTCGGTCGGGGCCCCACCAGTGCCGCTGGTGAGGGGGGAAAAGATGATGCCACCGCCACCCAAATTCAAACTACCTCTCCCGCGAACGCGGCCAGTAAGAGGAAGAGGTGTCAGATTTGCCCACCGAAAAAGGACAGTAAAACCCATACATTGTGCTGTGGCTATAAGAAATACATCTGCAAAAGCTGCTTGCTTCCGTTCTGCCCCGCGTGCGCTGCTGCTGCTACTGCGGCTGCTAACCTCGATGCTGAAGCTGACTGACGCTCGGGCTCCTGCCGATTCTGCTAATTGGTTGCTGACTGTTGCTGGTGGTGGATATTGATAAGCGATGTGTTTGCGTGAGATACATTGCTGTCCTTTTCTGTGGAAGAATAAAACAAGAATAAAAATACATTTGATTTGAAAAGAAAAAGAAAAGTGTTTTTGATCTATCTATCTTTCACCTCTCTCTGCCCTGGCTGGGCAAGAATGACCCCCCACCACCACCACACACACACACACACAGAGTCCTCTGCCGTAGCTGGGTAAATGTGACCCAGAGAGAATAGAAGACACTCTGACCCTAGAGGACGTGTATGTTTCAATGTTAGGCCAACAGGAGGGTATATGTATATAGACCATATATGGAGAAATTGTTTTTTGCATGTTTAAGGTTATGCTACGTTCTGGATAATTTGCAGCTGTGAGTGCTAATCTTTTTCGTAAAACTGTTCTTCCTTTAAAAAATACCAGTATGTTGTTCTCCATGTGATGTGTTAAGCTAAAGGATTTTAGACATTATCAGCAGCATCCTCTTCCTCTCTCCCACCACAAACCAACCACAGACAGCTTCACATTTCTTTGACATTTTTAACAACTTTCCAATGAATGTAGTGCAATATATGCCTGCTTCATTTTTCATGTAGTGCAATATGGTAGAAGGAGAAAAAACTCCCCTGTAGTTAAATTCAAAGTATTCAGTGACAAAATATAACATAAAATAGCCGCTACACTACGTTATTCTTCAATGGAAGTCTTGTCTTACCAAAAATGAATGAGGAAGGAAATGACTGCTGATGTCAGAGCTGCAGCGTCTGTCAACCGCTCTCACGCTGCCCGACAGTCAGTTCTGTCTGTGTAAGGAGACTGCTTTTGATTTTTATTGTTCATTTATTTAGTTTATGTTTTATACATTTTCATGAATACAGCACGTGGGATGATGTCATGAGATTACATAATCAACTTTCTGATTAGAAGCTGAAGAGTACGACAGCCATGTTGTTGGCAAAAGCTGGATGTGTGTTTATCGGATTCATTCTGTTCTTCTCAGGTAGGAGTGATAGTTTTTCCTCCTTATATAACAATATTTAACTGAAAACTAAAAAAGTTTATGAAATTAAAGTGATTTACAAAAAAAAACTAAGTTTTAATGTTGTCTGCCATAATTTCTTCTGCTGTTATGAGAATTTAGAGCCCAATTCCAAAAGAGTTGGGACGCTGCATAACAGGTAAAGAAAAATAAATTTGATAATTTGCCAAGAATTTCTCACATATGTTCAACTGAAAACAAGATGAGTCTGACCTGAGTAACTTCATTGATTTTGTAAATATGTGCCTATTCTGAATTTGCTGCCAGCATCACGTTTTAACAGAGGTGGCAAAAGTACAAACATTCCTTACTGAAGTAGAAGTACAGATACTTGTGTAAAAAAAAAAAGACAGGTAAAAGAAGAAGTACTGACTCAATGTCTTTACTGAAGTAAAAGTAATAAAGTACAGGTTGCGAAATGAACTCAAAGTATCAAAGTAAAAAGTTTCCTGCTGAAGAACATTTTTAGCCTCCGTTTCTGTGCAAAGCAAACTGAACCTCATGTCATATTGATATAATGCAAAGACTATTAAACTTAAAAGTAGAATCAGTGGGATTTGTCCAAACTGTTCCTAAATGCATCAGAAAATTAGTTGATTGCTGAGTCACATTCCCAGAACGTCAAGTAGTTTCGGGTTGTTAAAGCGTCCTGAGCTCAGCCACAAAGGCAAAAAGCATTCAAACTAAAGAAAGGAGAAAAATGTAACGAGGAGAAAGTTTAGGTATTTGTGTTCAAGTGTAGAATGCAACTTCATTATAAGCCTCGTTGTAGGTCAGTGCTGCACTAATGTAAATATCAGTAACGTATTAGATTATCAAAAATAGGCTGTTTAATAGCCTAATAATTGTGCCCCCCATGCAGTTCATATGTCCACCCTCAGAATGAGCCCTGACGACAGGTCTGTGTAGGGAGGAAAAATAAAAAGTTGTCAGAAAAATAAATACTCAAGTAAAGTACAGATAGCTGAAAAATCTACTTAAGTACAGTAATGATGTATTTGTACTTTGTTACTTACCAACTCTGCGTTTTAAACAAGGCAGGAAAAAAAACAACAAAAGACAAAACAAGTTCATTGATAGTTTATCGTTGGGCATGAAAGACTCAGTCATGATCAGACAAGGATGAGCCAGAATCACCACTTTGTGAAACACATCATTGTATAACAGATATTACCAACTGGGTACTAAAAACTTCATAAAATCATAGATTTAAATACAGTATGTTTACAAATTAATGGGGTTGTAATCAGGAAAGGGATGATTATGAAATTTCATGTCACGATTATTGTGGCCAAAATAAATTTTTTACCTTCACTGGCCAATTAGTAAAGGGAAGAAAGTTGAGAGAAGTCTAAATAAGAAGTAAAAATCTGGTCACAAATTTGCTCATAAAATCCTCTGTTACAGGAGTTCAAGGACGAACAAAAAGTATATGTGCTCTGAGAGGTTCATCGGTGGATCTGCTCTGCTCTGCTGAACATCCCACTTCAAGCATGAAATGGTGCGATGTACACTGGAATGGATCTGAATGGAATGTTCAGGATGAACTCTCTGCAGATGGAAATCATTTAACGTATAACATGTCGGAAGAGAACATCTTCACTCTGACAATCAAAGATGTGAGAGAGAGTGATGCAAAGATTTACTGCTGCAGAGAAACTGACCAACAAGCGCGCTGCGAGGTCCACAGAACTGAGCTCCATGTTGCAGGTACAGTGGCTGTCAGTAATAAATTACTTTAAGAATGACATCAGTGACAAATTATTTTAATTACCATCATCTCAGACCTGCAGGTGAAGGTGATTCCCTCCACAGAGGGACAGACAGTGTCTCTGATGTGCAGCACCAGCTGTCCTCTGACGGAAACCCCTGCAGCCTACATCTGGTACAAGAACAGAGAGCTTCTCTATCAGCACTGGTCTCCCTGGTACCAACAGTTGGTCAGCAGTGAGGAAGCAGCCAAATACTCCTGTGCTATCAAAGGCTACAGTGATCTCAGAGCCCCTGAAGTCTCTGTGGGTCAGTGATGCCTCACCCTGTAGCAAAAGCTCAGGCTAATTACATTATGCTCTTATGAAAAAAGAAATTATACATGCACTGGAACCTAAAATGATAATGCTCATGAAATAAATTACTACTTGACAAAGTTCAATAAAAACTTGCATTTGTTATTGTCCAGATTCTGTCACAGCGACCTGCATTAACGTGACCTACGCTGGAGGGAGAACGTGTTCTTCTCAGCAGACATCAGTGGATGAGCCCTGCTCCATCACATATCCAACAGGTTACATTGACTAAACATCCACAAAACACACACACACGTTTGTGAAGCTTGACTTGTGAGGACACTCACTGACATAATGTCTTGTGCAGCCCCTTACCCTAACCCTTACCATAACCTTAAAGAGTAACTTAACCCCTCCACAGCGTTGCCAGGTGTACGATAATTATCGTATTTGTACGATAATTTGGCCCTCTGTACGATGTACGATCAATAATCCCAAA
>JAQFJA010000013.1:16733879-16745133 GCA_029874485.1 Naso brachycentron | reverse complement strand
TTTACCTTAGACAAACATATTGTGACTCACCATAGCCCAGGGTCCATTTGCAATCTTAGAATTTTCCTTAAAGCACTGAACAACCACTTTGATGAAGTTGTCTTCATAGTCATAACGTGAACCAAACAGAACCTGGCAGATGATGTTGGAGGCCGCATTATGAAACATAACTTGAGGACTCAAGGTTTCACCTGACAGTTGTAACAATGACAACACAGCAGGGTCAGAACATTTCACAGAGGACATGCAAACATGAGAGGTCACAGTGAGTGCACCGTCAGATGGCATACCGATGCTCTTTGCCAGTGTTTCCACAGTGTACTGTATCTCTCCCAGAATCCTCTGCTCCATGGACTGTTTCCCTAGACCAAAATTCCTCAAGGTCATTAGAGCAAAGCGGCGATGCTCCTTCCAACTAGCGCCGTAGTCTGCCAAAACCAGTCCTACAACAGGTTTAGATATGGGCATACAGTATCTTAAAGTGAGACTACAAGTATTACTGATAGACAGCCAAAAATGACCAAACGAGATGCTGAATGCTAATTTAGCTGCCGTTAGCTACGAGTCATACCACACCAAATAAGGCTGCAGCAGCAAAAACTTCTGAGTGTATTAACCAGAGCATGGGTGCATTTTATTGCCTATGAATTCTACTTTTCATTTGAGGGAGGAAGAATATGTTACTCCTCCTTTAACTTACACAGTCTCAAAAATGAAATGACTATACTCTCTATCTTACCTTTCTGGGTGAGATCACTGACAAAAATGTCTTGAGGTCGTCCGGCAAAATCAGCAGCCTTGGCCATCATGGCCTCCTTCATGGCCTGCAGCCCATTGATAACTACGGCCGGTTTGGGTCCGATGAACAGACTGTAGACGTTTCCATAGCACCTCCTTAACTGGGTTAAACATGAGGAGAAGCTTTGAAAATGATCATTGCCAAATACAATCTTTCTGCCTTTTCACTCCAAAAACTATAAATCTTACCAAGTATATTTGTTAATTTGGGCAATTTATCTTATCACAGTTCATAAAGACACAGTCCAGTGAAAAGTAGCTTTTTAGCAAGACATAAACTTGTTTTCAGACACCGAGAAATATAATCAAGTGAATTTCTGCTTGTTCCACTTGAACACGACACAGTGCAAACATTTTCGCTGAAATAATGTCTAACATTTACAGTCAGTCACACGTAGCTTTGAGGCAATTTATAATCTGCACAATTTAATTAGAAAGCAAAACAACACCCTCTTGCCATGAAGCTGATTGCACACATTTAATTGCATGCTTCGATTAAGCAGTGAGTCTCATTTCAGTGTTGTTCTTACCCTCTCAAAGTCTCTCATGGGGTTGTCTAGGCTGAGATTCAACAGGTTTCCCAGTATTGGAACTGGAGGAGGTCCTGGAGGAAAGTTCTTGGGTCTCTGACATTTGAGAGAGAGAATGCAGAAGAAAACACAGATCCACAGTAGGATGAAGGAGACAAACATTGTAAAGAGGAATAGGCTGATTGAAGAGACTGGAAGAATGACTGGTTGTATAAGTGTTTCTCAACTCTCAGCCCTGCCTCTCTTTCTTTTTAAATGTAAATAAGACAGCAGCCTATAGGTTAAGTCACGTGGAAAGACAACAGAACAAGTTCTGACAGGTTTGGCTTTCCTTGATTATATAACCACTACATGCAGTATGACCATTGTGACAGCTTAGATGTTTTACTTTCCTTCCGGACTGCTGCTGTGTTGTGTGTCAGCATGCATGCAAAATATCTCTGCATTCCTTTTTACAGGCAGCTACCTGCACGAACCATGGAAACAACTGCCTTATGTATTTCAAAGTTTTGATTGCAGAGGACTTTATTTGACCACTGCAAAGAGTGCTACATCATTTGCAATGCCAAAACTAAATGAGACATTAAGAAAACAAAGAAATATTCCACATTCTTGCTGGTGTTGCCTAAAAAGGACTCAAACCAGTTTGGTGCATGGTGCATATTTCATACAAATTTGTGTTTAATCAAATTTTTCAGCACTGTCACCATTATGCTACTAATCTGCAACACTGAATCTATTTTGAGAGAAAAATAATAAAATTTTTTGTCAAAGTAATAAACACATGTTAAGCTTAAAAAACTGAATGTTCTCAGTCAAAAGTCCAATGAAAACATCTGTCATTTGTTTCTCTCTCAGCTCTTGTAATACACAATCCACCCATAACAACTGAAGCATGAATACATTTTTTTTAGTTATGTTTCAACACTCAAGCACTTCAACACTAAACAAACAAACAAAAAAAAAAAACAACGGCTCATTTTTGCCCTTGTACCCCACAGGAGGTTAATCCAGCCCTGTCTG
This sequence comes from Naso brachycentron, assembly GCA_029874485.1. Lineage (NCBI taxonomy): Eukaryota > Metazoa > Chordata > Actinopteri > Acanthuriformes > Acanthuridae > Naso > Naso brachycentron. The sequence goes on along the minus strand of JAQFJA010000013.1, from coordinate 16,742,782 downwards.
CCAGTCTGACTCATATATCTGGATTTAAAGAAGAAAAAAAAACATCTTGGAACCCCTAAATAATATCCTGCAAGCTTAAAAAAAATCCTAAATTTACTGTTGTTTGTTGTGAATACTACTAATCAGGCTGACCAGAAATGTACAATAGTAATGAACTCACAGTCACAGATCACTGCTTTTTGTCAGTGGGGGGCCACTTCAATAATTTTTTTAGTTTAGGAAATCTACAACACAGAATATTCAAATGTTATAAAGCATTGTTCAGCTTGATTTATTATAATAAAGTATATGTGCAAAAAAACCCTCAAAATTTTTAACATCTCTGTGCCAAAAAGACATTCGATTTCAAGTGTTTGGTCAACATTTGGCAGCATTTCACACTTTGTGTCACTGGATGGCAGCATGACTGCAAATTACAGGATTGGTGATGACTCTAGAGCACAACAGGCAGGATCAAACCAGACTAGTTACAAGAAATTAAAATATAATTACATTCAAAAGTCAATTGATGAAAAAAAAGAAAAGAAAAAAGAGATCACACAAAACTGTCAGAATTTTCTCTTTATAAAGAGGTTAACTTTACATATAACTGCATATGAAACTGTCCATAAATAAATGTATATTGTATTATAAATAACAAGGAAATGTTACTGGAATATGCCTTTTAATAAGAATTAACCACTGATGGTTTTTTAATCAAGAAATGGCAAAAATACAAAGAACTTCAATGGCAAGTGAGCAATAAAATAATACAACAGTAAAATACAACAAAAAAATAGCACTTAAAATAATAATCATGTATAGCTAATTTTATATTAGCAATTATAGGAACATTTAACAATGAACGCAGACAACATGATGCAGAAAACGTAAAAATAAACAAGTCAAGTCAGTCCAGTTTTAGTTTTTAGAGTGTGACACCATTAGACCTGCTGTGGTCTGACAAAAACACCTTGTCGTCATGGTTATGACAGTCAGGGTGCAGCGTTCAGTAGATAAGTGAGATATGATGCCGGGTGCTTTTGTTGTCACCTTCAAAGACACCACAAGAGAAGGAAGATCAAGAGCTATCCTCTTACACAGAGACCAGCCCCTCAGCTATGGAGCAGCAGATGCAGCTGTGGGAGTCTCCTTACAATCATTTGCATGAATTAGTCCCGAGATCTCAACACAATAGAGTTGGAGGATTTCAGGAGCTCTTAATTACACGTTACAGCAGCCAAGTGTATGTATTATCGCAGCTACGACTGATATGTGCCACAGTGGAGCGACAGTCTGACCCACATTAGTCTGAACTTTGATCAAGGTGAAACCAAAGCCACAGCAAGCAGGGAGCAGATATCCTGAAGGGCAACAGGCAGCACAGCTCCTCTACAACAGTTCTGCTGTTCTCTATTTCTAGTGACAGCGTATGTTAAGGTTTGTATTCCTCCTAAGCTCCGTGAGGCCCTGAAATAGAGTGACAAGCTGTCTCCATAAATACAAAGTCCCTATGGGGGACCATAATTGCTTTGTGAGCCAATATCGGCTTTAGGGGCCTTTAGAGTGTCCTTCACTTCTGACGGAGGAATCCTATTCTGCTCTCTGAGCTTGATAATGCCACCTTAGCCAGATTTTTGCCTTTAATTTCAGTCTGACCTTCTCATTTCAAAAGGTCACCTAAGATCACAGCCTCAAAGCTACCCATCTCCATGACCCCAGTGATCCAAACACAAAAGACAGGGGCTCTGCGGTGGTATCATATAGAATGAGAGTGGTGGGAGGGGATGTATATGTGGGACAGGTCAAGGCCTGTCTTTGTTTATGGACAGTGTGTTTGGGAGGTGGGGGGTAAAGTCAACAAGGGAGCAAACAGGTGCGCGCCACTCTTTTAGATTTTTATCAAGGCTCTTCAAGGACGCTTGAGGCTAGTGTCCTGCCCTGTCGTTCTTGACTTGTTTTGTGAAGCCAGTTCATATTCATGACTTGAATTCTTGTTGCTTTGCATCACTCAGCTAGCGCTTTGTAAAGGCAATGTGATCTGATGGCAGGATAAAAATTACAGCAAATGTCCTTATGCCTCATGAGTCTCAGGTGCCTGGTGAATGCCTTGTCGTTTTGCATTCTCCTCAAGTGAGAGTGCAGTCTGCATTACAAAATGAGGAAGAGAGCATGCATGCATGATGTCAGTGCCAACAGTTGTTCCCACTGTGTAAGCTTCTCTGTAGCTTTTATTGCTCCCACACCTATTTGCTTTTTCTTTTGTTCCAAAATAACCTGGAAATAAAGCAATTCAGCCCCCTACATCACACCCACTCTGATCTTTTCTCTTGTCTATCGTCATTGGTCTGTAGATCTGTATTGCCACCCAGCTCAACCAATGGGTACTGACCCACCCTTCTGGTACAGATTGCTGTTGCTGTGGAAACTTCTGGAATAGGTCCTGCTGATCCGCCAGGGGACGAACCAAGGTCTCGTCTTGGTGGAGGTGGCGGTTTGAGTCGACTGCGTTTGCTAACGCGAATGGATCTTGGCGTCCCCATTGGATCTGGTGGGCAGAGAGCCACCTCACTGCCATTCCTCTCTGGACCTTCTTCCTGGGAAACAGAGTGGCCGTTATTCCCACTGGTGTTGCACCCTGGAGGTCCTGGAGAGCAGGGAAGAGATGAGCGCTCCGGGCAGGGTGGATTGTGACCTAAAGCAAGCACTCCCACTTCACAAGAGCCCTTGCTGCCTTGTCTCTTTCGAAAACTACCCGGCCGACAAGCCTTTACCTCGAGATCCTGCTGGGTCAGGGAAGTGTTGGGGGCTATTTCTCTGGAAGCTTCTCCACTTGCAGAAAGGAAACACTGCTCTTCTTCGTAGATCTTCTCCACCATCATTTTCCTCTTGCTATTCTGCATCACAGATCGCTTGATGGCACAGATGAAATCCAACACATTTAGGAAAAGGGACAGAGCAGCCACGCCAAGCATGAAGTTGAGCATCACGGTCTTCTCAGTTGGCCTGGAGATGTAGCAGTCTACCTGGGTAGTGCATGGAGCATGGTGGCACAGGAACCTCCTGGGAATGTAGAAACCAAAAAGATAGTAGTGAGCTGCCCCAAACCCTGCCTCCAGCAAGGTTCTGAACATCAGATGGAGGATGTAGGCTCCTGTGAAGCTCTGGACCCGCCCTTGCTCAGCCACCATCTTGTTTAATGAGTCCTGGTGAAACTTGAACAGCGGCAAGGCTTTGACTTGACTTGAAGAGTTCAGGTCAACAGTGAGGCCGTTTGAGACCTTATGAACCACATAGATTATAAAGATGATGTAGGGGAGACACAAGGTAGTGAGCTGCACCAGCCAGAAGCGAAAAAGAGAAATGGGAGAAAACAGATCATAGCACACGTTGGCACAGCCGGGCTGAATGGTGTTACACACAAATCGCTCCTGCTCATCCTGGTAAAGAGGATAACCAGCAAAGAGAAGGATGAGGATACGGAGGAAGATCATCACAATGAGCCAAACCTTCCCTGAAAACAAAAAAAACACATTGGTATCAAAAAATACACAGATTTGGCAATCGCTGAAGAATTAAGGTGTGTGTGGAGCAAATTTTTCAAAAAACTCAAGAACACAGATCAGTAAAAAATGACTGTCTGGGATGTCACAGAGGTTTATAGATCTACAGAAAAGCCAAAATACGCACTGCACACAAACAGAATCAGAAACCGGGTGATGAAGTCTACTCACCCATTAAAGTGATGCTGTGATTGACAGAGATAAAGATGACCTCAAAGGCACTTGATCCTCCCATCCTTGTTGTGCTCAAGACTTTCCAAACTCCTCTAGTCTTTGAGTCTCAGGTCATAAAATAAACTCTTTAATAAGTCAGCATCACACTCTCTATCCAACCACTTCTCCTACACCCTTTTTAAAGGGGCACAGTGGCTTTCAGAAGCACAATTATCTCCAGGTTGATGGAAGAAAATTGCCTGCATCAGATAGAGTGTTGTTTGTCAAGTTCTGGTAGGTAAACCCAATCTGATCCATCCTGGCAATGTGAATCACCAAAATCTCCAAAAGACTGAAGTAGCCCATGCAACATACTTCTTCCTCTGTCCCCTGCATACAACTGCCTGTCCTCAGACAACAGAAGACAGGAGTGAGCCCCATTGTGGGTCTATTCTTAACACACTTCCAAAGGCACGTCCACATCCTGGCATTGCAGAGATATTTTGGTGCTGCTGGTCGCCCTTACAGGAAAGTAACAAGCCTCCTGTCTTACGTTAAATTACTGTATAAGGTTCTCAAGCACAATGGCAAGCATGCTGGAACCGGCTGCTCCATAAAAATATAAATACTTACTGTTGCATCCTTCAGTGATGAATTAAGATGAAACGAAGACATGCAGACCGAGGATTAGCTCCCATGAAATGTAAGTAGGCTTTAAACTATGTTCTCCCACAGCTGATGTAATACAAGAACCCACTATATAGTCACAATATGGGTTTGAAATAAAGCTGTTCGATTATTCATCTAAAGTACAACAAAAGTACAAATTATTATAAAGGAACCTGATTTTCAATGTCCATATTTTTAGTAAAATGAGATGAATTCTAAACTTGAAATCAGCTTATATCCTTTACTATAACAAATGCATAATCATTGTGCAGGTCTCTCTTTCGGATGATTTTACAGAGGACAAATTAGCTCCTTACTCACATGCTGCCTCCCCCGTGCTCACAGACAAGGTCTCTGGTGGGACGCATGGCTAAAGCTCGGCTTCGCTCCTAATCACTACAGATCAATGGTCATTAGCACTTCCATACTGGCTCACAGCAAGAATCCCACATGGCTCGTTTTGAGCGGGTGGCAGGGCTCAGATTGGGAATACATAATGGATTCTGTTGAAAATACATAGTGTGTGAAATTGAACTTTTGAGAGGAGAGAAAATTACTGACACCTGCAATTCATTTATGTGGGCACCGCAGTGTTCACATTCCATAAAGGGCGGTGATAGCTGTTTTGCAATGGGGACGTAAAGTTTAAAATGGATAATGTGCAATGCAACATGAGGATAGTTTCACTGACACAGTAAAGATGGGCCAAAACGAACAAAGATTTAACAAAGCTGTACAAAAACAAATTTAAATCTGAAGCTGAACTGAATCCCCAACAGGAAACGTACAGCCTCACGGCAAACTGCCGCTCTCACTGTCGCTTCAGAGACGTGACTGGCATAGTGACACAGTTCATCAACCTGGAAGAAAGCTCAGAGCACCCATGACATGTTAATCCACGGACTAATTCAAAATGTAAAACTATGTGATGAGAAGATGAAGAGGAGAAGGAGGACTGGCACTGTTACTTCTTTAGTGTCATTAAACTGCAATGTACCATCGGCTCAGTGAAGCACAGTTTGAGCAAAACAGGGTGACTCATAATCAATAACCAGTAAATTACTAGTTTGAGATATATTAATATCAGCATGTTAAGATGTCTATAAGAACACACAAATCCACACGTAAGCACATCAGCATTAATACAGCGTCATGTATTGAACAGTACTCTCTGATGTGCTCACTCACTGATTGCAGGATAATGATCTGCAGCTGTTTTCAGTTTCACTGATTGCAGTAAGACACACAAAAAACACGTTATTTTCCCCCAGTTATGATGACTGCTTCCAAACATATCACCTGCTTTCATACATAACAAAACATTATTTTGTTTTTTTATGCTTACATCACTGGATCTCATTGGATATCACAGTTAATGTAATTTTCAGAGGTGTGGACTTGAGTCACATGACTTGGACTCGAGTCCGACCCTGGACCTTGACTTGGCAATATCATAAAAGACTTACAGCTCGACTCGGACTTTAGCACCAATGCCCAGTGACTTCACTTGGACTTGAGTTTTATGACTTGAAAATGCTTGAGATAATTAACATCACTTGGGGTCTCAGAATATTTTATACTTTGTTCATTTACATTGAACTTGATAAAAGAGCTTAAACCTACTGCTGGATAGGAGAACATGTTCTCATTCACTCCATTAAGTAGATGAGTAACCATAACTATATCTAGAACCTATTCATTGTTTTGCTCTGTTTTTACATTTGTTTTTTATTTCATTTTGACACAACAACATACAAAAGTCCTTTCATAGCTCATTCTGTTGCAGTAATGGTTAGTGCCATATCCTGAGTGTAATGTCCGCCTCATTTTTCGTCATTAAGTTCAGTCACACTGGTCTTGTTATTTTAAGTAGCACATAAAAATTCAAAACGCATTCACGATTTGTGTAAATTTCACAGACTATTACTCTGTTGTTAAAAGGTCTTTTCATTTGGGCAAGAGTGCTGATGACTTGCTTAGGACTTGAAATTCTTAGTACAGGATTTTGGACTTGACTCAAGGCTTAAGAGCAAAGACTTAAGACTTACTTCTGACTTGCAAAGCAATGACTTTGTCCCACCTCTGTTAATTTTTGTAAAGATTTGTTTACGGTGGCGTAGACACAATGGAAATCTTATCTAGTATATTTTTACACTGATTACATTCAGTGATCAGCCATCAACTGTTTAAAGAAGTTTGTGTCCTGGTGTGATATCAGATGCAGCTGAAACAGTCAGCTATTTCAAACTTTAATAAGCTAAAGATACGTCCTTCTTGTTTTTTAAAAGATTTTTTTTATTTTAAACCCACCACCCTTTCTTGTCAGTTACGATAAGCCACATCTGTAAGAAAGCGAAGAGGAGAACTTTTTGGCCTTATTTTGTCACATCTGCTCCGACTGATTTTAGTCACAAATGCTGCATTAAAGTCCAAAGACAACCACAGTAATAGTTTTCATAAAGCATCTGAGCCTCAATCATGGAGGCAAACTAACTAGTCTTTAATTTCAGACCTGCTGTTCCCTTCCTGTCGAGCAGACTCCACTTGGGAAATTTCTCGCCTTAGTCATTACCTCATTGCATCCACCTGATCCCACAGCTGTTCCTCATTTACACATCAGCGACGGGAAACAACTAACATGCTGATGCAGAATGAGAGACTCTATCATTTTCCTATTTGGACCACATTGGTCATCACAAGGTTTTTGCTGGGTGATTACCTTTTTTTTCCCATTGGCACCTGTGGAAGACTGCAGCAGTCCTAAGTGATCAGAGAAGGTTTCATCGTCTTAAAGGTAGAGTGAGAAGTATTTTCCAGTTACTTCTGGGCCTCTATACATGAGCCATAATATCTGCAGAGCTCCACCCTCTGGATGTATGTTGATGTTTTGGTTGTTTTGGAACAAGTCTGGGCAGCAGTAGGTCTGTTCCCCCAGTAGACGACAGCACACAGGTGAGGTTGAGAGTGACTGGATGCCATTTAAAACACAAAAAATTATGGATGCGGACGTCGTGGGGAAGAGAAGGAGATATAACCCTATGAGATGAAACAGCAAGTTGGTAAAGCTCATTCTCGAGCACTTAGCCTTTCAGCCGCTTTCGAGCACTAAAGGAGAGGCTGGGGATGAAGAGCAATGCAGAGTTAGCCTGCTCTCTGTTTGACAGGTAGGTGCCAAACACCAGTGGTTAGCTTTTGCTAGTTTGCTACATCATCGACTTTTCCATGAAAACAAATGCAGTATTCCTACACAGCAGGTGCAAGCGGTATTACTCCACCTTTAAAGCCACACTAAACTATGTTTTTATATTAACTATAGGTCGATGATGCGCAGTGTGCGAATTATAGTGGTGGTTTGAATTGACAAATCCACGGTGAATTATCAGTCAATACTGTAGCTGAGGTGAGCTTTACGAAGCTGTTTATAAGCTGATTGTTTTGATTTTTTTGTCCCACATATTAAAGCTGCAGTTGGTAACTTTGGGGTAAACATCAGTAACTTTTTTGTGCTCTATTTGGAAAAAAAGTCCTAATACCCATAGACAGCTATTAATGAGTGATGTTATCTGAGAATAATGCTAGATCTCTGCATTGTCCAATGCCTCTATATTCAGGATTGGTAAAAATCCCATCTCTCCGGTTCTATTTACCCAGTCAGTGATGCTCTCAGTACTCTGTCTCCTGATTGGCTGGTCTACGCTGTACGACTTAGCAACAGGTGACATCGGTACAAGCTGACAAGCTTTTTGTGCCTTATGCTCTGACTCACCTCTGCCAACGACAGAGTGTCTCCAAGCGACATTGTCGGCTTGAGCTTGAGCTGAGACGGATCAGTTTACTCCACTGCAACTTCCTCTATAACTGTTTGGTCTTGGTTCAAACTGGACTTTAAGGAGAGAGCGTGCTAACAAACCAAATTAAACGTGAGCCGGAGAAAACGACTACAGCGGTGTTGCTTTCTAATGAGTCTCATGCTACAGCTAATGTTAGCTTGTTAGCTTGTTGGCCAAAGTTACCAACTGCATCTTTAAGGCCTTGTTCACACAGTTAAATCTTTTTGAAATCGTAGCTTCATCTATGTATTTTGGCATTTCATGCTCATAAAATATTTTGGAAAAGTAGGGCTAGAGTGAAGATATTATAAAAATGTTTGCAGTGTAGTTTTTACCATGTGACAACAGATTGTGTGCCTTTATTGTCAGCTTCTCTTACACCCACTGTAGGCTACATATCCAGATCCAAGCAAGGTTAAAGGCAAAGTCAGTAGCATTTGTTCGTTGCCGTTTGTAAACACAACAATCAAATTGGTCTCCTCCTCCCAGATCAATGCACCAGAAGTAAAGTAACTTAGTGTGTACTACATGAACTGTTATACTGCTTACCTAACGTTGCACTGCAAGTTACGTAGGGATGTTGCACTTGTTTAATGGAGAAGTTGATAATTAGCAAGCTAACAAGCTAACCACCAGTGTTTAGCACCTACCTGTCCAACAGAAAGCAGGCCAACTTCGCATCGTTTTTCCCAGTCTCTCCTTCAGTGCT
>JAQFJA010000013.1:16624120-16637409 GCA_029874485.1 Naso brachycentron | reverse complement strand
CCTTTTTTTTTTTTTTTTTTTTTTTTTAAGGCCAGGAAGTTGAATTTCGACGTGTTTGCGTCCAGTTTCGTTGTTTTGGTTGTTGATGGAAACATTCTTCGTGCCTGCTCCAACATGTGGGCGCACTCGCAGTGTCAGTCCACTTGTGCGCTCTCGCCGGGGAGGCTTTTTGTTGGGAAGTTTCTGTGAGTGAGTCAACACGGCACAGGGAGGACGCCACCCAGCCCCGCCGCTGGATCCGAGGCTCCACTTCTCTCTTGTCCTCCGAGGACACGAAGACAACTTTGCTTTGAGTTTCTTCACAACTGTTTGGGATTTACTTTCTAACCTTCGCGCAGCGGGGATGTTTTTTGCCGTTTTGACGCGTCTTTTCCCTCACTGGAATTAACGCAGCGGAGGAGAAATGAAAGTGACGGTGTGTTTCGGGAGGACCCGGGTGGTCGTTCCGTGTGGGGATGGGAATATAAGCGTCTACAACCTCATCGAACAAGCAGCCATGAGATATAAGAAAGCGATCGCAAAGGTAAGCCTGCCCCGGTGTGCTTTTGTCACGTCTCGCTGTGTGTGCGCGGAGCAGCACGCTGCATCCACACTGGAGCGTCAACATGGCGCTTTTCACGGGCTGAGAAAGAGCGAGAGAGCGGGCAGAGGAGAGCCGGCGGCTGCCCCTGGAATCGGAGCCAGCGGGGACCCCCAGGGGCCCCTGGTGGAGGGAGAGTGGGGGGGAAACCTTTCATTCTCAAGTCAGGAGTGATGACTCCCATCGTAGTAGCGGACTATTTTCACCACAATCTATAAAAGTTGTGAAGCAGATGTGCCAGCTCTCTGCTCCTCTGTGGATCTGTAGGCTGTCCATGACAAAGTTCAGGAAACAGTGGAAATTTTCCCATTCAGTCCCAGTTAACAGGCCAGCTGGCAGAAAAGTGCGCAGGAGAGCACAGAGTTCATCCACTGGAGCAATGAGAGAGAAGTGAAAAAAGAAGAAGTAACATCAGAAGCCAAAAATTAAAATGAATATTAAAACATATCGGCAACTGCAAACACATCACACCTCACTGGCCCATACAGCTTTTAAGTTCACTGCTTAAGCTGAATGTGTGTGTGCCTTCATGTGTCTGTATCACAACACAGTTCATCAGTTTTGTGTTTAAAGTGCTTATAAGCCACTGAAATGATTCGCTGGCCTGCGTGTTGTTGGGGGAACCCTCCACTGCACTCACCACCCTCTGCAGTTACACGCTGAGAAAGAAAAAGTTTCACTTGGTCCAAATTTCCTCTATTAAATGATGCAGCGCATGACTGTTTGAAACCCCAGTGCCAAATCTGAATGAAGCCTGACGAAGACACTGATTGCTTTTCCCTTTGTGGGTGTCTAGTGGCTGCGCTTTAAAGCCCATTAAATGACGAATGAATGAATTGGAGTTTGGTGCCGTTTCCATGGTTAGTGACAGCACTTTATCCTCCTTGCCAGTGGGTGGTAATGCCAGTGGAGTCTGCAGCTTCTCTTAAAAGGCTTGGAATACCTTGATGAAGCCATGCTGGTTTTGCCAAGTTTTTGCTTTTCTGTTTTTTTTTCAGTCAGGAAAATCTAAAATCTTCTCTGTTTTAGACCTTTTGACATGTTTTATAAAAGATCCAGAGAGAGTAAAATGATGCTGGTTGCAGGTTTGTTCAGTCAAATAGATTTATTTCCCTTCATTATATATTCTTTGAAATGCAGCACTCCATTTCCCGCCTGCATTGCTCGGCTCCAGCACCTGACTCACCTTGTATTTCCTGGAAAAAAGATGAATATTTATTGTTGCGTCTGTTGCTCGGTAGATTTTATCACTTTAGGCAAACAGTGACAAAGTAGGTCAACATTAACACCCATTCTTGAAGAGCAGTTCCTACGTAGATTACACACCAGCGGTCCCACACACATATGCATATGCACACACTTTCACTCCTCTGTTTACCAGTGCTTGCTGGTTTTCAGTGGTTCAGCAGATTGCCGGCGACTGGGTCATTGATCCGCGCAGTGATACTGTAAATGTAGAAGTGAAGGCTTCCCCTCTGAAGAACACTTGACTCTGGGTCAACACTAACTGTGTCACAGGCCAGCTATGACCTTTGGACCATACAGGAAGATGTAATCATACATAAGTCACTGAAGTTCTAAAGTTCTTGCTGCTGACAGCATCACAGCACTGCTCCAAACCTGTTATATATGTCTGCATTTACAATGGAACAGAAACACAAGAGTTCGAAAGGATGTTATTCCAAAATAGCATCTCAGAGTTTGCTGATAATGCATCATGTATCTGAATGCCTAAAACAGAATTTATTACTTAGCCGTAAGTACATAAATAATACATAATTCATCCGAGACGGCAGTCGGCTTGGACGATTCGGCTTTATCGTGAAGAACAGAGACACAGAGAAAAGTAAAATATTCATCTGCCGGAATTCTGAAGTCTCAGTTTGCAAAGTCACATCCCGCAGCTGAAGAGTGTTTCAAAGAAAGTACACTGAGTGAAGTTAAAGCCGGCTCATATTTGTGTGGGATTCGGGCGGCATAATAAAATAGGTATGCTGACAAAGAAAATCTGATGCAACGATGATCCAAAAGGCCGAATTTTTCCGACTTTGCTCTTGTTGCTTTTCATAATTGATTGGTCCACGTGGTCTATTTGGTCATGAAATATTGAGAAAAATGAGATTCATTTTTGACTTTTCCCTCTGGTCGGGTTTGTATGTGTGTTTTTTTAAATTGATAGACAGACAGATAGATAGATAGATAGATAGATAGATAGAAACCAAGAGCTGTAAGCATAAAGTCATACACGCCAACCGTTAGGTCATTGTTTGGACAGTTTTGGTGATTTATTTGTGTATAATTGGCGCTACAGTAGAAGGTCATGCAGCCAGATACTGAACTTTATGTTTGTGCTCTGAAGAAATAACTCTGTGAACACAGTACAAAAAGATGCCTTTTACCACAAAATTACATTTTTTAACACTAGAATGGCCGTGATGGTCATTTTGACTGTTTTCACATTTATATGCCATATAACACTGTTGAATTAAAAATGACAGTGCTGCTTGTCGCTGCGCTTGTAGTTCAGATACCAATTTTCCTTCTTGATACCAATTTCTGATTCCTTTATTCTGCATATTGGCTGATACCACACTAGTGCTTTAAAATACAGATATGCACTGTGTATGTAGCTGTCATTACTTTAATTTTTCAACAACTCTATGCTGCTAACCCTGTCTGAATATTATATGATCACTGTGATTGTTGTACAGCCTGACTCAGGTTAAAGCCTTGTAGTTTTATGGCCTGGCTTAGGATAAACTCTTTTTTTAAAAACATTAACAAATAATATACAGATAAAATAAAAGTTTCTTAAATCACTGACACTTTGTCAGCTCTGGCTAATGTTACACTGCTGGAAATCAATGTCTCTTTGGCACTCTACAATAGTTGCAAGGTTAAGTAAGGCAAAACTTTTGCAGGAAAGAAAGATTTACTGGAAAAGAAAATGGTTTCATCAGTTGAAACCACTTGAAATCAATTTTCTTGTCACTTTCGACCTTGGGTATTTCTCCTGGAACCCGACAGATATGCAAAAAACAAAATATGTTGATGTGCTTTAAGCTACACATGTTTTTTGCTATGTACGGATATTGTCCACTGGTGCTGAAAAAACCTTTGCCGTCGCATGCAGGTGCACAGGACGCTGCTGAGAACTAGCAGCAGAGGTGCAACGAAGTCGTTTCGCAAGTCAAGTCTTTGCTCTCAAGTCCCGAGTAAAGACACGCAAGTCTCAATTCAAGTGTGAAGTCTTGAACTTTAAACTTCGAGTCGTCAGCACTTAAACCGTGAATGTTTAAAACATTTTTTTTAACTTCTTTAAATAACGTTCAAACAAGAAGACAATGTAACTGACTTCTTCACGGTTTGTTCTGTAACTTGATTGGATGTTGTCGGATGCTTCAAACAAAGTGGATTTTTTGGGGAAAAGTGTCGACTTGCTGACAGTAAAAAAGCATTAAAGTCAGTTGATTTAGGAAATGAAGGGAAATATTGATTTATGGCACACTTTTTAATAAGGTACATTTAAATCTCAAGTAGTTTTGAGTTAAATGGCTCAAATCCAAGTGGAGTCGTGAGTCATTGGTGTTAAAGTCCAAGTTGAGTTGTACGTCTTTTATGATCTTGTCAAGGCGAGTCTAAATTCATCAAATTTGTGACTTGAGTCTGACTCCTCTGTCCGCACCTCTGAAGAGCAGGTTCCTTTTCCAGGACTAAGAAATGAGGTGTCATCGGATCAGTGCATTGATTCGCTCACTCCTTAAAAACCTGTACCAACATTTTAGGTAGTATAGAAACCATTTACTGGGATTGGTGGTGGATCATCTGTACCACACACTGCATGTTCAAAAAATGGATGTAAAAGTTATTTAGTGTTTGTTTTAGTTAGTTATTGTTTAGTTTGATTGACAACTTTCAAACTCGTCCAAACCAAACCAACCAAACAGGAAAAAGCACCGGAGTTCTTTGGAACCCAACCAGTGAAAGGACATTTTGAGGAAATCAGAGATGAGATGGCTTTGCTGCTGTCATAATTTCAAATTTACTTCTTTGTTTATCTGATTTATGTGGAGTCACGTTAACTGATGTGAGACGCACACCCCGCGCTTCCTGCTTGAGCTGAAAACTCATCTCTTCGACAACTACTCCACGTCCGCCTCCTCTCTAACGTCTTACTCTAGCTGATCTGGCCTCTGCCTACATTCTGCTTTTATCACATCATTATCTGCCTCTTTAATACACATGAACCGCCTTAAGTTGCAAACATATTTGGAAATTCCCGGATGCTTTTTACTCTTTCAACCTTTGCCTTTAGTTGACGGTAATGTCAGTGATCTGTGAAATTAGACTCATTCTCTTCTCGGAAATAGAAGTGTTGAATTAGCGGAGCCCCTCAGATGGCGTCACAAGCTGTGCCGCTGCACCTGATCTCCTCTGGGGACTCTTGAAGCATTTGTCTCAGTCTCAGGGGGACCAGGAAGTACGCATCAATCACTCACTCAAGCCCCATTAACTTCAGACTCAATCTGGTCCCCAGTATGCACAGTCATGAAGGATTCAGCTCCTCATCCTGCCTTTCTGTTCCCATGGCTGTTGTTCTTAGCACTTGGCCAGTCAAGAGATAACTTTATTTACCACATTTTGTGTCATGTAAGCAAGAGCAATATGAAGATGTTATTTTGTGGGCTTTCCTGTTGGCATACAAAACACCACGTAGACGTGATTTGGAGGCTCAGATCTTCGCTCATCCTCTTACAGGCTCGTATCACTGAATTCTGATACACCCTCAGAGACATGAAACAAAAGAATGCTCAAAGTTGATCCATAATTTGTGGCTTTGACTCGATGAAACCTTGCATCTATTTGTCTCCTGCTTTCCCACAGCTGCTCAATCTAAACGTAGACTAAAGCCTAAAAGCACATAATTGCCATTTTTCCTCTCAAAATTTCACAAATTCAGCTTTGCAGACATGTCACAGCAAAGTCAGGTTGTGGAAATACACAGATGCAGAATATCCTTAGGGGACAACAGTCCTATATTTCTCCAGTAGCAGTTTCTCAACAGTCTCAAGCTGACTGTTGAGTAACTTTTAGTTGTACCTGATAATGAACAAATGCGACTGGGGGGGAGCCGCTCCCTTCAGCAGTGTAGGAGAACTCAGGTTAGACACCTTGATGCTGCAGGGCAGAGTGAGATAAGGTGGTGTCTTTTTGTGATGTATAACATTTAAAACAACAACATTAGTGTTCATTTGTAGGAGAAATTAAAAATAAGACACCTAGCTAAAAGTGTTAGAGATATATTTCTGTCAAAGACGAAACCTGCAATTCTTAAATTTAGAAAGTGTCAACTAAAAAAAACTTTAGTTTGCCTCAAAATGCACTGCTCCAAACACGCTTGTCTCCTCTGGGAATCATAAGTCTCTAAAAGAAGGACTGATTTTTAATCTTCCTCTGTTCTTAGGTAAGAACCTAATAGCCAGTGCAGCTGAACAGAGAAACACCACAAAAGCCTCGTTTCCGTGGAGCAGCACAGTTCGGTTTGGTACGGTATGGTACCCCTAGGTCTAGCTTGCATTTCCACTGCTGACCGTATCCTTACTTGTTAGGGATAAATGTCAGGTGCATACATGTTGTGCTGTACACTGTGAGCGCTCTGCCATGTAAACCAGTAGAAAGTCATGAACATTTATGAAATGTTTGAAGATCCAGTCATTACTAAAGCGTCTGTCATCATGCAAGAAAGGCAAAAGCAAATGAATTACAGTTGATGTTCAGACATTTCACTCCCGTACGTGTACGATATGTCTGTGGGACAAATAAATCCTCTTGAAACCTTAAGTTGTCAAATTGACATTTAAGGTGGACTGATTAATTCATGGTGTAACTAAAACATTGAAGCACATGTAAGAAAATGTTCTACTTCAAAAGATGCAGCACAGTGAAAGCAATTAGGCTATCTTTTTTTCACCAGTAACGTAGAACTTAGGGCAAAGAATCAATGTGAAAAGGCAGCAAAGCATCCTTTTGTTTTTGTTTCGTATTTTAAAATGCTATGGAAACAATGCGGCCAAGGTTTCATCTCCACGCAGATCATCGATTCATTGGTTAATTTTCTCCGTGGCGTGACAGCTTGATGAGCAGGGCTGCAGCGAGCGGACCGGCAAGTCACACCATGAGCCGTGGCTTCTCACAAGTCAGAAAACTACGTGATCACAAGCATTATTTGGATAAACTGACGACATATTTTAATTCTACATGGTGACATTCTTGCCTAAAATATATATATATAAAACTTACTGAAATGACATATAATCAGTTCCTTGACAACATTTAAAAACAGCTTTTTGCCTGCTTGCGGTCAGAGTGCTTTGTGAGTAGCTCCACCCTCTCGGGACCCTACTAGGACCACTTGGTACCTCAACAAAAGAGTCACCGAAATAGGTATGGTTATTTGGTACCCTCTCGACAATGGAAATGCAAAAAAATGCTTACCATACCAAACCCAACTGTACCTCTCAGTGGAAACAGGGCTAAAGAGACAGTGGGAAGTGGCTCTGGATGGGTTGTCAGTTTGCATCGGGTCACTACGCTCAGTGGATCACTGCTTATGTAATGGAGAGAGGAGCTGCTGAATGTGAGTAGGAATATTACGGTATTTGAAGATAATTGGGGGATCATCATGTGAGCGGACTGCACTATACTGAGCTGTGCAGGCCCTGTAGGATGATGGGACCTAATGTGATTGATGGTTCCTGAGTAAGAGTGGGTTCATGGTTCAGCTGTGGTCAAGCAGCAGTGATTTAGTTCATTTTTACCACAGCGGGGAACAAAGCAGGGAGAGAGGAGGAGAAATGTGCACTCTGTAACCTCTCTTCCTCTTGTTATATTCTCCTCTTGCTTTTTCTATCCTCGGTTTCTCCTCCCTACGCATATCTCGATCTCTCCTTTCTTTTTTGCCTTTCTTCTCCAGCTGGTTAACACAGTGTTGTCTTCCAGCTCACTGAGCTTGTCCTTTGCTTTCGTGTTAACTCCTTCCAGGGGCATTGTTGCCTTCTAGTCTTAAAGTAAAACATCATACACTCACTGCTCCAAAAGTCACGAGATGAAGTTTGCCCAAACATCCAGAAAAGATACAGCACCCCTGGCCTGGACTGCACTCCTTCAGTGTCTCTCTACTGAGACCTAACACAGTGATTTACTCAATGTTATGAGTTTCTTGCTTTCAAAAATAACATTGTAAATTAAGGAAAGCACTTCAGATGCTGTGTGCAACGTCAAAAATATGCAGCAATTATAGAACATGCAGTTGTGTTTGTAAAAACCAGACTACACAGTGCAGAGTAACCTGTAATTTCACGTGGAGGCTGATAGCAGCGTGTTTATAATAGTATACAGTCCTGAACCTTGTGAATCGTGAAGCAGACTGGTAGTTAAATTGATAAAAATGTGGAAGACAGATCTTTAAGAAGTACTTCAATGTAAGTATAGTTCAGTCAGTGTAGTCACATGTGTACAGTGCAGTCTTTAATTAGTGAGACAATGATGCAGTGTTTGTTATTTTCAAACTCCAGTCAAGCGCAAATGAAATTGAAATGTTACAGTGACTGAATTTTAAGTGGTGACCTTCAGTTTAAACAGGGCTTTAAGTGGAAAAAGAATATGTGCTGGTACTCCCCTTATTCACGCAGCTGGTGGGTGTCGATGTACGACAGAGCACGAAGCAAATGTGTAGTGGAGCGGTTTCGGAGCGCACACGCAACCTTAATCCTGGTGTTAGCGCATGGATGTTAATGAGATGTCCCACTTCTGCGAGAACAAACAAGTGAGCGTCACGTAGTCTGCAAGAAAGAGAGGCAAGTGCCATGCAGTGCACGCTAATGCGATGAATTGCCAAGAGACACTGATATAGAGAGGACAGGAAAGGATACTGGGAGCTTGTGAGAGGTCCCAGTACGTCATAAAAAGTCCCGATACGCCAGGGGGTAAAATCTAGATGTGGGGGTACTGTGTACCTGTGTGTACCAGCCCACTTAAAACACGTTAAAGGTGTTCCCATTTATTTTGGATGAGCACAGTGGTGGACAGTAAAGCAAAATGATCCTAAATGTACAGAAAAGGCAACAAGATTGTTTTTTATGGCCAAACACTGGGATGCTCTTGTTAAAGTTAGCCCAGCAACAGCCTCAAAACAATGAAATGATGCTGGCTGCAGGGCAGAGCAGATATCAAGTGTCTGATACTCAAGGGCTGTCTGTCTCAGATCACAGTTGATTTGTAACCGATATTAAATGTGGTGACTGTCCCGAAGTTTGTGTTACATAATCTGCCCCTTTCAAAATCCAGCAGTTTGTGTTTTTGACACAAATGCCTTCAATTTAAAGCTAAAGTTTCATTGTAATGCAGCACAGAGCCAAAACAATAAAAATAAATGTCCAAACTGCCAACACCAGACATGCTCTGTGGCTTTGCATGCAGGTCAGTTACAAGAAGAATTTGAGAGTACTTTCATAACAACCTGTCTAGCTGACTGACCAGTACCGCTGACTGGCAAGCTTTCCACCTCAGGTGGATGACATCAAGGGCAATGACACCTTACTGAGGGCCTTATCTTTCCCAAACAGTGTCTCTCTTCAAGGTTAAGCTAGAATGACTTCAGGGCTTCCCCGCTGGCTAGCATGCATCTCTCACACACACACATATGACATGCTGATGTGGGGAGAGCACACACACGTATGCAAAGCTGAGAGCAGCTCCCCCGAGTTGATCCTGAGTTGAAAGCATCGAGCTTGAGTGTGACAGACAAAGCCAGGGGAATTTCTGGCAGTAGCTTGTATACACGCTAATGCTAGCAGGCCAGCATGCCATTATGCTAACTGCCAAAGTCTGAGTGTGCCATAGCCGTGCCAAGCCATTGCATGACTGGTTGTCTAGATACGAACACAGTGTTTTGGGGCATTCAGGGACAGTTAATGCCGTCACTGCTCCTAGTATCTGTAATTCTGTAGGTTTGCAAAATTTCCTTATTTGATCATTTGTAAAACTAACAAACAATTAGTTGATTGTAGCCACATAAAAGCTTTGTACCGATTTCCCTTTTTTCCTCATTCAAATTTTTATTTCCTCAGCAGTATATTGTGTATTTGGTTAATAGTATTGCATGGCCTGTGAAACATCTAAAGTATAGAGGCCTTGACATATCTAAGACTTTGCTTACATATCAAACATGAGCTTTTAATAGCTGCCAAGCCTGTGTCTTTCTATCACATCCACAGCCTTGTAATGTTGGAGACACTGCTTTGTTATCTTAACTCACTGGTTCAGATAATCCAGCTACTCATTAGCCTGAACCGTTGGAAGCAAGACAATAGCAGCAATGCACTACGCTTGATCTTGCATAACTTAGATATGCGTTTGTGCAGTAACGCTTCTCTGTGTGGCTTCAGGAATGTCAGACCTCAGAGATAGTGAGAGCCACAGAAATTCCCTCCTGTTTATACAAGATGGAGAGTACCTCATGTGTGTCAATAAAATGTGTCAGCAGATCATCAGGAACTCTTTGTTTAGCTGGAAGAAATCTTTTGTATTTGTCTTTTTGGTATTGTAAGGAAGATTTTAAACAAGATTCAACCATCCTGGCAGATTAAAAGAAACCCTTGTTGGAGTTTTGGTTGCTTGATGGTTGGCTGAGATAACCTGGCAGCATGAGAATTTTACAGATTACATTTTAACCATCTGATTACTGGACTCACGCCACAGAAGAGATTTGACTGTTACAATTTAACATCTGTAATAGCTGAAGTATTTTCTTCAAACATGCGTTTTATGATGAAATAAGAAATTCTGTTTGTGTAAGATCTGATGTTCTACTTTCAGTTATTTATAGAATTCAGGAGAGTTGTTCTTTATTTGATAGCTGTGAATTAAGTCAGCAGGTAGTTTGCTAATATTAAAATCCACACATGGTTTGAACACCCAACCCTCTGATCTGGTATTTGTTGTGCCCCAGGGTCTTCGTCACAGCTTTCACTTTGTGTTTCCCATTTCGCCCTCTTATCACTCCTGCTTACTCCTCTCAATCCGTTCCTGTTTAACTCTCACACTCTCCTTTCTTATCACAGCTTAGTCAGCAGAAGATTGCTTTTGGAAAGTTACCATTTTGTTCCTTTTCATGTAATGCTGCTGGTAGCTAAAAGCATCAGTAGGTTTAAAGGTAAAATTTTTTCACGCATTGTATAATAAATAGTGGACAGAGCCACTGTAATGGCACTGATTGGTTTGTTTTGTGATTCAGACAAACACTGATTAAGGAAATGTTAAAGGAAAACTGCACTTAATAGGGAATTTAGCTTATTCATCCAAGTTCTAGATGTGAGACAAGAACAAAGACGTCTTTTCCCTCCTCCGTGCAATCAGCCAGTCGTTAGATAACTGCTGAGTTGAGCAATTTTACACGTTCAATGGAAGTAATAGTAACGTGCCTTTACTGATGTCTAAAGCCCTCTAAGGCACATCCAAATATCTCCAACACGCTCTATCTACATGTTGTGACTCTGCATATTCACCAAGCTAGAGAGACAATTGCAAAAATACCAAGAAAACTACTTGTTTGGGCGTATTGACACAGCACCTTGGACACAGCACAATTATGCTCTGTAAACAATGAAAATAATATTATTTCATAGCATGGTGAATGTGGGTGAATGTGGGTGTGTTCTCGTCTTTGGGATTTTGGATGAATAGGTTTAATTACCCAAAATGTGCAATTTTCCTTTAGCTAAAGAAATAAATCAACGGGGAAGTTCAGCCATTTTAAAAAAAATAAACTTAAGCTTGGATTTATCTGAACTGCGTGCGAGTCACTCCCTGCTTGCCATTAGAAGTCCATATTACTGTCTGTCATTATACCACAGTCAACTTAAGCATAGCAGAATAACTTGTAATCTTTTATTATACAAAACACTCCTGCAACTTATGGCCATCAGAGAGTTTTGTATTATTCTGCCCACCCTTTTTTTGGTACATTCAAAAAGGTGATCCGATCTGTTCCATGTGTTGTATGTCAAGTTGCTGCAGGTCTGATGCCTGCTGGTGGAGGGTTAAGATGAATGTACTTTTCCCTGGACTGTCAAAACACCCTCTCTATAGTCTAATGTGTGCATAGTGGAAATATGCTTTCATAAAAGAAAAGATTAACCCATTGTTCAGCTGCTGTTGACTTTGGATGTGTTTTTGAACTATGTAAACCATAGTTGAGTTTTCTAAGATGGAAAATTTGAGCACTTTGACAAGCTGTAAATGTTTTTAATGCAGATATAATATTTAATAATGTCGCTAAGATGGAAAAGTACTCTTAATCTTCAGGACTTTAGCACATTATTAAAGACTATTCTGACAACTTCCACTGTCTATACTTTGCACACAGGCAGTCAGGCAGTAATGTTACAGACTCATGTCGCTTCACTTTGTAGTAAAGAGAAGCTCTGAAGAAGAAACTGAGTTTGCGTTTATAGATTCCAGTTATGTTTATACATTCATGTCTGTGAGGCAGAGCTGTTTGGAAGACCGAAATAATCAAATTGGTTTACTCAAACTTCGATGGGTGCCACCAAGCAAACATAGCATTGTAGATTGGCAAAATTGAATGGTATGAAAACAATCTATAATCAACTTTGTAGGTCAGCTTGAAAAATGGTACTTATGATCTCTGTCTGACTTTTGCAACAGGATTTAGTCTTTTTAAGCTCTGAAAAAGACTCTACATATCAACATATACCTCAACCGCTGAGATTATTTATGCCCTCAGATCAGCTCGCCAGTTTACAAACAAAAACTCCAGTCTGCCCTTGTTTCAGGGCTGTAGGAAGGGTTGATGGTTCATATTATGTGCTTGACTGGCTGTTTTACTGGTGTACTGATAGAATGGACTGAAGATAAAGATGACCACAGAGCAGAGGAAGCTGAGTAGTCTCCATTAACAACCCAATGCTACTGTATGGAAAGCTCTGACACTTGTAATGTCGGTGGGTATATTTTTTATTACATAACTATTTAATCAATGCAGTGTACTGGATAAGACCCATTCAAAGGACACTGCCTTTTGTTTTGAAAAAATATTCTTCTGACGTGCTTCGAGTTATTTCTCTTGTTTTTCTTAGCCCACTTCACTGTAAGATGTCATTTCCTGCCGCCAGCTGGATTCAAATGGGAGCAAGTTGTGGCAAAGGCCAACTATGTGGTTTGTGGTGTTACGACATGCTGGCCACGCCAGGCCCTGTTGGGTGTGATCCTCTGTTTTGTCAACAGCTTACTTCTGCAGCCTTGAATGCAGAGATTGTAGAGCACTCAGTTATTAAAAAAAGAGGCATGAGGTATTGAAAGACAATCATTCAGATGTCTTGTTCTTAGTTCTTTGACAGAGGAAACACCTAATACATTATGTAAGGTTATTATCACATCATGTATAGATAAGGAGTTACAGATAAAGACGGACTCTTTCCAGTTTGAGTGTAAGGTAACCATGCAATGTCTTTATCTGTCAATACAGGCTAACTGTGACACAAAAAAGGTAGGCCCTACATGTATGAAAAGCAAACCACACAAAACCAACTCTAAACTGAAAAAAATGAAAAAAGTTCTAGAAGTGTATAAATCTAAAAAAAAAAAAAGTAAATGCATAAATAAATAAATAAATAAAAATAATAAATAA